>BMAO01010301.1:0-77681 GCA_019973975.1 Trichonephila clavata
TTTCTACTAATTTATTCAAAACTTAACAATAATTAATTCAAGACAAGTAGCTAATTTCTAACAGAGTTCCAGGATCTACGACGACGGGAACGCCTGCTCGCGAAACTTAGTCTCTTTCTCTCTTACACAATAGTTCTCAGTTCACAATGGTAACACACACACAGTTCAGGTGAAGCATGGGTGACCTTCTCGTCACACCACTTCTAGTCTCGGATTCGAGCTGGTCCCTACTCGCCAGTCGGTTCCCGGTTGCTTTCTTAGCAGCAGCATGTGGCTCTCCTCGACATTCGCGTCGAGATCGCTCGCCTCGCTAATCTCTCTCTGGTTAGTTGCTCGCTGGTGGCTCGCGTCGCCACGCCCTCATAGAGTCCGTCTATGTGAAATTCCCACATATATATATATATGAATCACAGAAGCGGTTATTCTACACAGTACAGTGAACTCACATCTCTATTTCTCACGCAAATACGATTTCTCACATTGTAAAAGCATGTGGTTAGTACCACATCATTCCCTCTCTCTCCAGTCTTTCTCTTTCTATTAAACCGCTTTCGCATTCTCTGAGTCAATGACCTTGTACTTCCTGTGGGTTGAGGGAATATCCATTGTAGCTCTGTTTTGGAATATGGACATTGTGAGAGGCAGAAGAGAAAATTGTAAACGTCTACTTTTATAATATAGTACAAATGTAAATACATTGGATTGTATCCATTTTATTTAATTTATTTCTTAGATTGATGTTGCATTTTACAAAATTACTGTATATTTTCATATTAAATAATAGTTTTCATTAATTCGTGATACATTTAATTTATATTTTTATCTATTACAGTTCCTGATCATAAAAAAATATGATTTATATAAGAGTTACTTCCGGGAAAGAAGCAAAGACATTCACATACGACGATATAAAATTAATTTCTTATTCCACTGAATAGGAGTCACTAACTTACGACTACAAAGTAATGTTTATAAATATTTAAAACGTAAATAAGCCTTATGTGTATGTATATAATTTCAAGCTTCTTTGCTTTTACACTATGTATGACTCTTATATTAGAAACAGACTGATTTCAAAGTTTGACGTTCAATCAGGGTATGTCAGAAGAAAGCATTATCTTGCTTCTGATTTTTTCAACATTATTACGCTCCGAAATATTTACTTTACCTTTTCATTCTTGCTTAGATAGTATGTTATTCTTCAAATGCTAAGAGGTAGCTCCCCTGATTTTGCATTTTATTTAAGTATCTATTGTATTTCTAATAATCCCTACACCTTAATTTTAGAATAATTAAAGAATAGTTATTTTTTTTTCAAAATGTCCCAGTGGATCCAATATAGCAATATAGGGCTTATAATAAGTGACTTGGAATTGAAAGAATATTATGTAATACAAACCAACATCTCTACTGTGGAAATTAAAATAAAATTCAATTTCAACAGAATTTTTAATAAAAGGAAATATTTTAATCATTTTTATGGCCTCAAATTATTCCCTTAAAATATAAATATCAAAATAAAGCATATTTTTCCAAAACGATGATTTGTTTCTTTAAGAAAGGATGCAGTATGCATCATATACATATGTATATATATATATATATATAGATTTATTCGCCTTTGAAATTTTGAAATGTGATATCGTACTCTAGGTTTAATATGATTTCGAATATTTGTTTGGTTATATTTGTGTGAGGTATTTTAAATATATTTAAATATATATATATATATATATATATTAGAATTATAATTGTATATAATATTGCAAATAAGTGATATAATTATAAAAAAATATATACATTGCTTAAAATTTTGAAGGTCGTAAATCCTACCATCAGCTGTACAATCTTTGAATAACTGCTTTGACTGCGACGTAACATTCCGTACAATATATATTAAAACGTAAACTTTATGCATTAAAAACTTCTTAAATATTACAAAGGACTTATAGCTAAAGGGGGAAAATTATATTTTAAATATAAGGAAACTGTTGAGACAAACTATGAAACTGGTCATATATTCTGAAGTTGAGAGGGAAACATAATTTATATCTATAAATAAATGACATGGTGTGGAAAATTATTTTTAGTTAAGTTAACATTTGAAAATTTATGTAGACGACAAATAAAGAAACGAAACGTACTTATGGTAATTAACGTGCTTGTGAACATAATTTATTTTGTAAGACTCCAATAATTCTAAGAGGTTAACTTAAAAAAATAAGTTTCTTGTTTGAAAAGAAAAACAAAAAGTGAAGCGTGAAATCTTTCAAGAATAGAGTAGAAATTTCAATTAAATTATTGAAAATTGCAATTGAAAATATATATTTCAATATGCATAGTGAATTTTTTAATCATTTTAACTTCCTCGTCGTCTTTTCATAATTTCGTTTAATTTAAATTCTTAAATAATCTTCTAATTGCATTGATAATTTACAAACCCATTTGTTGAAATTTACGCGGTGGGGAGTATTAAGAAAACGCTGTAATGTAAGAGTATTAAGAAAAGCTTGCATTTTTACCTTGGTTGTTAAGCGTTGAACATTTGACACTATTAAAATCAAAAGCAGCAATTTAGTTTTAGACATTTACAGTAGAGATATTTCTATAAATATAAAAAAAAATTCGTATGGTGTTGTGATAAATTTATTACAATAAATGTTGTATGTGTGCTGTAACAATGAAATATTTCAAGATCTTGCAAAGTTGGCAACCCCAATTCCGTATGAATCCTACGTCCTGAATTGGCAATCATCCGTTTCATATAATGTTGTCATTATGGTTAATAGTACATTATTGCAAGCTCTCAGAAAAATATCACGATTACCTGGACTGGAATCAGGGCGTCAGAAGAAAGGCGTTTTTTTATACGAAGGCGTATTACAAATCAATGGAACTAAATACTCAAGGTGCAGGTTTATCAAATTCTGAGAACTTTATCAGTGAAGTATTGAGCGATGCAGCATCAGTTATGAATTTAACTAAAGATGAGCGCAACGTACGGATTTTCTGAAGAAAAAAAAGAACAAAGAAATAGAACTGCATAATCCATTCAAATTACAATTTTACAATTTGAGCAAGGGATATGAACAGATGTATAATTTGTACAACAGGAAATGGTCCGACATTATTTGTACAGAAAATACTCTCTCCATAGTTCAGATCAGCGTTTCTTAAACTGAGAAGCTCACCCTCCTGGAGGGGTGATAAAACTGTGAGGAGGCGCGAGTATAATGGGAAGTTGAAAAAATATCATTCAAAAAATTATTAATTTACTCAAAGTAAACAAAAAAATGCATTTTGATAATAAAAAATAAAATACACATTTACACTGATATAATATACTTATAAATATATGAGTACTGCGCAATATCTTTTATAATTAATTTAACAATACTAAGATAAGAACAAGTTTAATAATTACCAGTGACCCAATGGGCTTGTCATATGTAAAATTAGATACACAAATTAACACTCTTGATAATTTGTACGGTTTATAATTAATCCCATAAATGCCGATTGAAAATTAGTCTATTCGTCCCCCAATGCAACGGTTAACACGTAGGCGAGCGTATGTAATGTATTGGGGAGGGGATAGAAAAGGCATAAATAAGTGAATTCTCTGGAAAAAGTAAATCTATTGTAAATACTTTCAAAATCATTTTGTTGCATTCCAATGCCTTCGAAATAATTTTATAGATAGCAGTGCACAGAAAAGATCATACTTCGGAAACACACACACACACACATATATATATATATATACATCTAGGGCAACTGACGCACTATTTGAACGAGATGTTTATATACGCCGATAGACCTTAATAGGTTGAAGTCGTATTGCAGCTTTAGCGTCAAAATATATTATTGAATTTAATATATTGTTATTGTATGGAAGGGGGGCTATGACGATTGTGATTGAATATTGGGTCGCAAATATTGAAAGTTGTAGAAACACTAGTTCAGATAAATTAAGTTTTTGCATATTAATTTAATAATTGTCTATTTGACGATAATATGTTTTGCGTAATATTTTACGAAAAAGCAAATAGCTTACAAAAACAGAAATCTTCCAAGTTATTATAAAACATTAACTACATATTCCCCATCTCATTGGCTTATGACGTTTAATTTGTAATGTAGAGATTTTCTTCTATACTTCTTATTCAGTATCCATGTGGTAGATGTATTCAAATAAATTGAGAATATTTAAAAATTACTAATAATAAAAAGTCAATTTTTCAAAAAAGTTTGGGAATAAATTTAAAGTTTTAATCTGTAATTTTTGGGCCTGCATTAAATCACATTGCCTTATGACGTAAGAACTTTCTCAAACCCTTCTTGTTTTGTAACCACGGAATACTGTGAACACTTATATTTAACAATGTTGAAAAGTATGATAATGAAATGAAAATATCTGTTCAATAAGGGATGAAATACTGATTACTTAGTATTCTGTGAATTATTTTCAAGCTAATTAATTTTTGCAGTTGCCTTTAATTTCATCTTTTGTAATTAGAAGTTAAATTAATTATACTGTTTGTGAGTTAAGACTGATAATAATCATATCGTTCCAAAGTAATACATTTTAAGTAATAAATTAGTGTTTGGAATTTGTCAATTTCATAGGAATAATTTTGCAGCTTCATAAAAATTTTAATATCAAGTGTACTTATATATATGCAGATAAAATACTATTACATAAAACTTAAATAATATATTGTAGATTTGTAAAATATTGTATTTTTTTGTATTGAAAATATTCACATAATAATCTAAAAGTTTTTGCAATAAATTAATTTAGAAAATATTCACATAATAATCTAAAAGTTTTTGCAATAAATCAATTTATTTAGAACCAGTTATGCCTAACGTTTTTCACAATCGTATTTTTATGCAATTTAATTGTGATTAATACAACTTGATTGAAATTTTTACATTGCTTGAGATGAATTTTTTACAAAGTTTGAAATGAAATTGTTATACAGTTTGGAAGAAGTTGTTTTACAGTTTTTAATTTTTCAAATGATCATATGCAGGTATAAATAAAAGAATATATATATATATATATATATTCGGAGTATTTTCTAATTTTAATAGTATCTAGAATACCATTTTCTGTTTGTTTTAATATTTTTTTTAAAGTGAAAAATTGTTGCTTCATTGTACGACGATTTCCATAACTTCTTCTCATGGAAAAACTAAGCCACGCTAGAGGAAATATTGTTCTAAGTGTAAAATGTATCATACTTAACGCATTGTTATGAACCTATTTCAGTTTTATTTTGAATTAGTGTTTCGTTTTTTGGATATAATCTTCTTCATACATTTTTCAACAAATAAAACAATTGCATATATGTACTCTGACATATTAATACACCATCACATGAAATCTACACAAACCATTTTCAGTAGTTTTTTTCAATGTGAATTATTCATATAAAAACCATTCAACGTCATTTTATTGCTCAGAACAAATGAATTTCTTCTAGAATCATCTTATGATTAATTACATCATCTTCACAACATTATATGTTATTAATCAGTTTCTGAAAACTGACTTTATACTTAAAAAGAAAAGAAAAAAAATACGTATCAATATTCGTATATTTGATGTTAAGCTTAGTATTACTGATTGAAAAAGATACATGACTTATATATTTTTTTCTAATATCTATCTCCTTATTAACAAAATTTTCCATTGTTAGAATAATTTATGAAAAATACTGAAAAGAGAGCTATGTTAGATTCTTTCTAAAGTGCACTTTTTTTTTCTTTCTTGGATAGGAATTTGAAATAAATTAAATATGATTTGAACATTTTACATCAAAAATTTTTTAACTCTAACATAACGAATAAAACTAATAAATCTTATTAGCAAGATGCATATATTATTGTATTCAGCAATTGATGCCACGTAGACAATGATAATTTTTCCAAATTTTGATCATAATTTTTAATTTAAAGAAATTCATATTTTTGCAATATTTTTTCTTATTTATTCCTAGGTAATTTTTAAGCGTATATTTTCTTATCTCCTTCCGAAAAAAGCTTACAAAATATTTTAATGATTTCTTCATTGTTGTATATTAGAATTTCAACGTTAGGTAGGAAAGCACATAATAAAAATTATCTTATTATACATATACAGAATAAAAGTGGTGGGAAACCTTTGTCCTAGCAAACTGTAACCAGATATATTAATTCGGTAGTATATCTCCAAAACATACTGGCCAGGAAAACAGTCAAACACTCTGAATCAAATGTGACTCAGGACATGCCTATCAACAAGCGGTGTTGCGTCATCTTGCTGAAAGATTATGCTCTGAATCCTCGATCGAAGATAGGGCCCAACCATTGTCCTTATGTTCTGACACATGTAATTCTGGCTTTTATGTTACCAAAGACACAAGCAAGAGGTGCTCATTAAGTTTACCCCATAAACCACAGAACATGAACTAATGTAAAACGGCAATTAGCCTCGTAAAAAGGTTTGCTGTTGAATCTTGCACTCTCACTGTCCATCTATGTAGCTGTAAGACACATATGATGGAGTAAAAGATCCCTCACCGAGTGTAAGGACCGTATGACGATACCATATCCAAGCAGACTGCGTGCATTATCCTATGTGATTTTAGACATGAATGCGTCTATTATAACCCTGCACGCAGAACCAAGACTCGTCTAAAATAGATAAGCAGTAGCCTCATGTACCTAGTTTTATCATCGTACGTACCACTGTTCCCACGTAACCCTATGTTGCCCCCCCCCAATGATAATGGAAACCGCCATAATGGTCACCTTCCGGACAATCCATGCTGCTCAAAACGTCATTGCACTTTATGTGCGGATACGTAACGTAAAGGCCACTTCATGGCTCAAGGACTATGATGTGGCAGTGCAATCCCTTAGGCCAACTGGACAGCTCGTCTATTCATTCGATTGTTAGTAACGGGAGTCAAATAAGATCATGCAAGACGTTCTAAATAACCTTCCTGAACGAATGTGTTTCATATACGCCTGAATGTTAACAGGTTCTGACTAAAGTGATCGTGGAGCTATAAACTTTTCTCTCGATTTACCACTACCCTGCCGCTATCGAATTCCTTCAGTTACTAGTAGCTTCTTCTACGAGGTTTATCATGATGTATTCGAATTCAATATATATCCAACTGTGATTTCCGAATATGAAAACGATTCCGTAACTTCTTTTTTAGACAGAATTTGAGGCGCGGTTTGTACTTCTTTTACCGTTTGATCACACTTACAAAAATGCTAAATATTTGCATACCATATCATCTTCTTTTCATACAAATTTCACGAATGTATTATCCTTCCTTCATGATGTTACAGTTTCAATACCCAATAGTATGAAGTCTTAGGAAGCTTGAAATCTTGTTTATTTCAAGCTTGTTTTTTTTTTAAATAGTACAATTCTAAGGTTTTCTCATTTATTGTCCGCATTTGACAACATATGCGATTATAATTTTATTGATATACACTGAAGATTATTAAATGTAATTTTATGTTATAAATATTTATTTATAAAATTGTTTGCACATAATATTACATGTTTGCCCTTTTAAATCTTTTTTTAAGCTTTTTAAGGTATCTTATAAATGACTTTCAGAAATATTTATACTTTTATTTATAGATAATTAGATAATTTCAACCATAGAACTTTATATCCATTGTAGACTGAAACAGATCAGAAGCTATTCTTTCGGGAAGTTATTTTCTTCAGCTGTTAAACAACATTTTTCTGATTACGTTTCTTTGAAATATTGATGAGTTTAGTCTTAAGCGATCTCCTATGCATCACATACTCAACATTAAAATCTCATCAAATCATTTGATTATGCTTCCCTCTATCCCTTTCTTCCCGAAAAAATCCATATTTGCTTAGCATAATTACGAATATAAAAAAAGAAATCAACTTTCACTCAAACATTCTGGGTATCTAGAGTTTCTGAAGAAAACAGTCTGAAATCTTACAAGCCTTCTTCTTTCCAATCTTCACAAAGATTGAGACAATTAATCTACAGCGAAACAAACCTCTTAAAAAAGTCCCACAATTCCTAGCAGACATTAAGAACGACTAATTATCTGCCATTGTGTCGGAGCATGTATCGCTGTGAAAAGTGTTCTCTGGAAAACAGCCAGTCGCTTGGAAACCCGATCGAAATTCCTATAATTATCATGTGTTTTGGTTTGGTGATTATTTAAGAAACTCGCTGTTATATCTTTTTCCTCGTTAAGGAAACCACAATCTTAAAACCTGTGTCTATTATGTAGGCCTCATTTCCGAACATTAGCGTCTTTGAAATAGTTTATGAACAATGGTTTTCATGTTTGCGAATCACATGCTGTTATGCATCACAAAAATTTCGTTTGTTAAAAATATATTTAGTATGACATTCCTTACATTCAGTGTTTTATAATTAGTCAACACTTAATTTAATTAAAGTAAAAACACTCTTAGTATTTTGAGGTTATTCATTTCAAGTGTTTTCAGCGAGTATTCTTAATTTTCTTTCTTATAATAAACAGAAAGTATTTTTTCATTCATGCTTCATTATTCCCCGAGAATTATCTTTATTTGGAATTAATTTTTTGGAATTAGTTACACTTATATTCTTTTGAAGAAAAACTTGAATGAATGACGTACAAGAATGAAACGCTTCTTACGATTATTTTTCAAAACTTGAATGATTTTTTGTAAGAAAATATCTTACTCTGCCTTCAAATAGTTTTTCCTATTTTCACTCATATGATCTTAGTAAAAATATTAGAAAAATTGTAAGGTTTTTGCATTATCCTTTTTGAGAATGAAAATTTGTATAATTTCTGTTGAAGGACCGTGAGTGAATTTAAATAAATAAAGTATTTTTTTGATGACATGTGTGGTGATATATACTTCAGTTTTTGAACTCCGATGAATTAAAGTTTCATCTACTACGGTCTTTTACGCAAACACAGTCGCAAAACCAAAGCTTTGCTCAAATCGAGGAAAAACTTATCGCTGCCAGAATTAAATTATAGCTGAAAAATTACTACAATAATAACTAGACTAAGGACAAAGCATTTTAAGGGTATGAAGATTCTGTCCGATGGTTCCAGATCGTATGTGAAACGCAGGCACTGCCCAGGCACGCAACTGGATCCCAAACACCTTTTTAGCTGCCCTTCCAATGTTGGTGCTCTTTTAAAATAGACAATGGCTGCAGCATGTACGTTCTATACTAGAATCGTGCCATGGATGATGCCACCTCAGTAATTCACGTTTTTCACAGTATTTGGTGACATTTTTACGTTTTGTTACGACGACAACAACACAACTTTACATGTGGTATCTTAATTATTTTACCTACGCAAAAAGTAAATACTTTTCCTTCTAAAAATACAGTGAGCAATTGAGCATTTTTCTGCGATAAAACTCTCTCAGTATGACCACCGCCGCGCACATATAAATGTTCAATGCTGTGGGTAAGAAGCGTTGAGAAGACCAGTGTCATTTATCCATTGAACGCTTGGTGTGGAAGCCCAGAGTCCCGGGTAAGTTGGATTTAACCAGATTTTCTGGTTACAATTTTCTATATACCAGTGCTAAGGGCGGCTTTAGATCTTATGCATCCAGGGCCTAAAATGAGCTTAAATCGGCACTGGAGAAGACCATTACTGGTCTTGTGTGATGTTTTGTATTATTATTGTGAAGCGCAATTATTTTCTTCAAATCGACCAATGTCGTACTACCTACATGATAAAAGTGAGATTTCATGTACCTGGCGGCCATAAATCTGGGACTCAAATACCAGGATATTTTTTTCTAAAACCGACGGATGTATTATGTCATAAGTATTATTATATTATTACTATTACTTTATTTTACAAAAGAACTTTTCTGAATTGTTCAAAAAGTCTACGGGTTTCATTTGATTTTTTTCCCTTTGTGTTATGTTTTGTTTTCTCTCATGCAAAGCATCGTCAAATGTATATTTTTGAACGTTTTCTCCTTCATGAAACTCCTTGCGCGTATCTCGTGTATTTACCGTACACCAAACTAGGTGTCAATTCTTTCACTATCTTTAGCTGCTAGATGTTGCTTAGAGTTAAGTTTAATTAGAACGTGCTCGTGTGTGTTGATGTGTATTTAATTACACAGTAGAGAAAGATGTCTCCTTCTTTTGAAATCATTTTTACTTGAGTGGACAATCACAGAAGCTAGATGTGAAGGATTTAAACCAGTAATACTCAATCTGTGTGGCCCATTGGCCTTTTCTGAGTGGCCTGGCCACGGATAATTGCACTAAGAAATTTATTTAAAAAATATACACGGAAAACTTAGTGGGAATTGCTATCTGTCAATCAATCGAATCTACCAATTTTGCTAGCAGTTATTTTTTATTTCGTAGAATGCAAACAACAGACTTGGTCATGGATGAAAGGAAATCGAAACTACTCTATAAGTCAGAAAAAATGCATAAAAATACATATTTTTTAATGTGTATTTGATAGAAAGTTTAATATAGTATTAAAATAAAAGCTGAAAATAAGTTTTAATATTTTGATTAATTTTTCTTTGCCCAATATTGCTTTGGTCTTTGAGTGTTTTTTCGTCATTGGTCTCAAGTTGCGGCCCACATGAAATACGTGTCATTTTTATGTGGCTCGGAGGGGAAAATGTTGAGTACCCCTTATTTAAACGATAGCTGGATTAAAGTCGAGTGGAATCAGAAACCATTCAAAGTAATTAAAATTTATGAATTCTCTTTCCGCAATCTAAACAGTACTTGCAATAGATCTTTAAAAATATTACAAGAATTATCCATTACAATGTCAAAAATAATAATTACAATTGTGGAAACAAGAGTAAGTTCCATGTGCCCAAAACTCATATAAGCCTAGATACATTACAAATTTAATTAAATGTGGATTCTATTAATGCCATTTTTGGATTTAATTATCAAAAATCTTATTAATAATACATTCAGTTGAATGTATTTTTTTTAAATTTACTTATAATTTTCTTAGCATTATGATATTTCAAAAATGAGATTTCTAATTATTTTTGAAAATCTTATTAATCCCTCAACAGACACAAATTTAGATATATATTGCTCTGATTGATATATATTCAAATAAGTAAATTTAAAGTTAACAGCAACTAGTAGGATTAATTTTGTTCTGAAAATATTTAACAGTAGCGAAGAAATAAAAAAAAACATTTACTAAAGGCAGTATTAAACTGAAATTAATGAGAAAACGGTAAAATACTAGTATGCGCAACCACTAAAAACACAAAACTAAAACAACTGGTAAATATTTTAAATTCAAATCAGTTTTTGTTCTCCAATCTTTCATGCAATTTATTTTAAAGAATTAATTTAAGTAGAAATTTATTTACCTTTTATTTATTATTATTAGTTTACAGAAAATTGTAATACATTTTTAATAAAATCATTGAGATTTAATAAGAATATTAAACATTTTCCTACAATAAAATACATTCTACCTGGATTATATACAATCAAAGATTCATAGAAAGATTGCAATATTCAGAGTTATGAATATTAATATTTATAAATCGGCATAAATATTTTACTCTTTGAGTATAATTCTAAAAATGTCTATAATCTTTAGAAAATTGTAGTTGTTTTGAATAATATATGAAGTAATTCAACTATATCTGTTAATGGTTTTAAAATTATCTAAGCAATTAATACAAGTAGAGACAGTTAATATTATAATTTATAATATATATCTGGAAGGAAAAATAACCATGATTTTATCTATGTGAGTTCCCTAGAATTACGAAGCAATACACATCAAATTTCTAAAAAAGTATTCAAAATATAATCAAGAATTGATACATGTTACATTACATTTTCTGTACATTAAATATACAACATATTTATGAATATATTGAGATATTTACATATTGTAATCAAAAGAATTAATTTTGAAATCAATAAGTTATGCACAAATAATTTATTCGAAATTGCATCTTAATTTATGTGCATTAATTATCAATGGTTATGTGATATCGTATATAATATTGTAGCTGGTATTTATATAACTTATAATAATATAATTTTACCATATTTTAATAATTTACTAACCGTGTGCACAAGACATACATGAATTAAGATGTCAAAAGTTATGATTGAAAATGAATAATCAATTTGAATAGTTCATGGGAAATTTAGCATTTTTCTCGGCCCTGCTTCGTACATTCTTATAAATTATGCAGTTATGTGTCGTTATTGCAAGTAAGCATTAATAATTCATGCATATGAAAATATATTTGACATGAAATAGTTGACGAAGATTCCCTAATGTATTTCATGTATTTACAGTTTGAACTAATTACTGCCTGAAAGATTCTTTCAAATTCTAATTAAGCAATTATTCCCTTGATTTAGTTGAAAATTTTTAAACGAATATGTTAAGTTTAGAAATATAATCAGATTTTCTTGAACTAGATGACAACTATATCTTTCCGGACATTGTTATTATTCTCAATTGAGTAACAAGGTTAATAATTTACTATTTCTATCACTCATATAATTCTACACAGACACTCTTACTAAGTTATTTTTATAGAGAATCCAATTAATTATTGAAATGTGTTTCTAAAAAATAAGAGCATAGTTAATAGAGATACGAATGAAAAGAGTACGTGTTATAAAAATAAGCACCAAACAGTAAACAGCACGAATCCTTATTCTTTAGCCTCTGACACCTAAATCACCTACAACAAATATTGAACGCGGTAAAAACTTGAACCACAATTCCAGAATCATTGTATCATATATTTGATGGTAAAAATGATTTCAATAATGATTAAAGCACTGCTCTAACACACTAACAAAAACGACAAAAGCATGGCATTTAAGTAAAACATGACATAAATAAAACGTTTACAACATCATGACAATTCCCATTAATTAAGAGCCCCATAACGCACGCGTACGCAAAAGAACGCCACCTAACGAGAGTTCCCCTAACTAACCCTCTCTACAGTATTAAGTACATACGTGCTCCTTTGTGGAAAATATAAGATTGACATTCGCAATGGAAATTAAAGATTTATATTTATTTATTTGTAATCCTCATTCAGAATACTATAGAAAGGAATCAGCTATGCTTGTCTATCAGATTCTAATATTTGATTTTGTTCTGTTCCTTACGGAAATTGTGTCCACTTTTTTAAAGACAGCGCATTCTTCAAAATACTAATATGTCATATTTTCCTAAAGCGTTGTTCCAACATTTTCTTCATCCGTTAGAAAAATAGTGAAATTTCGACCGTATTTATTTTAAATCAAATGCAAATAGATCGTAAGCATAGCATCTCATCTCTTGAAATGAGAATTCGGTTCCAATATGTGTCATATGTGCCATCAATTTTTCCATGTCCCGAACGATTTGAGAATTTGCTAGAATACTGCTTCAATCGATTTAATATCGCCGAATACTTTCTTTTTTTCATTTTTATTTATTTTTGTTTGCTCTCAGAGAGAGATTAGGCAACCGAGTTTGGACAACCAATGATAGCAAAAGATCCATTTTCCCCGTCGAGTGATGCCATTTTTCTTTTCGAAATATTTCGTTGAAACTGGAAAGAAAACGATTTATTTCGCAGGACTAAGATTTAAAATTACACACTTTCCTTCTAGAAACGAATCGTTTTCTTAGTAAGAACTAGAAAGGTTTCTGGTAAAAAAATATAAAAGCATGTTTCTTAAAATGTTTTGAAATAATTGGTTCACAGAAAAGCTGAAAAATGCATGTCTGGTGTAATGCATAATTACATAAATTGAAATTACAAATATGATCATATGTTTCCCCTCTCAAATTTAATCTGTCGACTTTTATTAAAGGTTATAAATTTAAAATTGATACAATGGTATATGGTATAACGATGGTATAACGATGGTATATATATATATATATATATATATATATATATATTATAAAAGAAAGCATATATTCAAAAATTTGATAAACTACACATAATTGATGATAATTTTTTGAAGAAATTGGTAGCAAATGTTTTAACAAATCGTGATGATTTTTAACATACAAGGTTAAAAATTTATAATATTCATTGCATCAATGACAAAGAGGAACAAGTACATTTATTTATTATGACAAACGTAATAATATCAGGGACACTATACTTACTTTCATTAGCGTACTCAGATGTGAGGGTTGACGGTTCAATCCCCCATAGATCGCCAGATGTTTAATTTTCATAATTACGCTTTTATCAATGTGGTTCTTTAATTTATTCACCCCCCTCCCATAAAATTAGTATGTATACACAGCTGTGTTTACATATTATTTGAAACAAAATATGAAAACTATTTTTATAGTTTTTTAGACAAATAAACCCAGACTTATTAAACTTTTGAACTTTAAGCTTCAAAATGTTATTATTTCCACAAATTTGAATGAACAACAAAAAAATATTGTCGTACTTCATGAGGAGATATGACTAAAAATACAACTAAATAATACTCATAATCTATTTTAATTAACTATATATACATTGCTAATTAGTATAGACAAATTTTGTAGACATCTTTTGGGCTTTAAACGTGAATTGTGCAAAAGTATTGCAAATTGTGTTATTTTCTTTAAGGAGAAAATATTTGTCATATGAACATATAAGCTTCCTGTTTAAACTTCTTTATAAGCTTATACATTGCTTATCCAGAAGGTATTATGCATTTTATACTATGGCAGCATTTGTTCTTTTTGTAAAAGACTCTGCATGAATGAGTTTGACGACATTAAGAAAACTGGATATGTGTGTATAAGAGACATGGTAGTCTGGGTAGTACAACATTGCCTTGAAAATCATTCTGTAACCGTTTCTGGACACCCTTCCTTCAAAGACTGTCATAGAGAGTATGCACGACAATACGATGGTATTCAAAGGGACCTTTAAGTCTTTATGTGTCATGAGGAGTATGATATGTGTTGATATGGTTGTCATCTATACGTCATTCAGAAATCAACATTACGATTTCAGACGGTCTGTTCGATTTAGTAAGCTTTATATATAAGAGTTTATCTATGATTTGATGTCATTAGGTACTATATTTATACTTCTGTTATACAGATTTAGAATACATAACCAAAGATTGTTTCATCAAACACTGATATTGTGATTAGAATTTGAGATTAGAATTACGATGCTGATCTGAAGCATCGAATCGTCTGATGACGTAATACATTGCCTTTCCTCTCTCATCATTCAAAAATCTTTTGTATAAAAAATATAAGATATTAAAAATTATTAATAACGTACATTAGAATGTTTTTTTACTCACATGTATTACACACATAGTAGTCATTTTCTTCGATAGCTGTGATCATTCTTATTAACTGTCTTCTTATTGATATCATGTTATGTGAATCTTATTTTGATTTATTGTTCTCTCATGCTCTACTTCACAAAAAGCTATGCTTATTTTATTTTTAATGTTATTTTTGCATGACTTTAGTAGTACTTTTGATTCTCTTATATGGATGCTTTATTATGGTACACATGTTCCAATAAGACAAATTTTGGAAACTGCTTAATTTCTTTGTATAGATGATAGATATGCAATGATACAATTATTCTAATTCCGTGTAAAAGTTTACCATTCCCTTTGATATCTTAATCACAAAATATCTTATTTAAAACTGTATAGGATCAGTATTTTTACATGAACTTTTGGACTGCTTTAACTTAGCTACATATATTTCAAAAATTAAATGGCAGCCTGCATATATAGGAAGATAATATTCCAATAGCAAAAACTTCAGAGTGTTTCTTACCTATAAAATTTCACTATTATTGAAATTATGCACATATTTTACCAATTAATAAACATATTTTTAAGCATGCTAACTGTTAACTAAATGCATTTTTGAAGTATTGGTAGATTTTTTTCAATTCGTTATTTATATATACAATTTTTAGACGTACAATTTCCGCGCTATTTCTAAATGCACACACGAATAACTCTTTTTGACAAAAATAAAATAACTCATTTCGCAATCCACTCCTGTATTTTAGCTCTCTGTAAACATCTAAAAAGCAAACCAATAAAGAAAGCAAAGGAAAAAATCTTCAGTACACTCTCCCGATTAGAACTGTATTTTTCTTTAAGTGAAATCCTGTAAAATAACAGTTACATTTTAGATTTGTACTATGTCCTTGGAGTAAAACAATCATTGTAATGGCGTAAACGCTTAACAAGCAACTTAATGGAAGTAGAAAGTAAAGAAAAAAAAACTTCTATGAAACTTTTAAGCCAAGTGATTTGCTACTCTACCGTGTAAAACTGGATTCACACACCGGTTAGCGTAGTACTAAAGTTAATGAAATTTCTAGGTCTATGTGACTCCGTCTTTTTAGGATCCTTATTTAGTTTAAAAGAAGAAACTCAACCATACTATAAAATTTATTAGAAAACTAATCGGTACTACTAGTGGTTAATTGTCATGTTTTCCCTAAAGGAAGTCACTCCAGTTAATTGCTTCTAACGGATAAATGTAATATAAATCAGAAAGAGCTTCAAGAGTTTTCCCTATCTGGAAAACAATGCTTCTTGTGAATCTAATAATGGCTTAATTGTTTAATGCATCAAATGTCCTGGGAAAGAAATCCAAACATACATCTGATACACTTTTTAGAAAACATACACAAATATTTTTAGTGTAATTATCAAGCTCTAAATTAATAAGAATTCTTCTGCTGCTCACTACCATGAGAACAATTGTCATTTAAAAAGAGGTGAATGTAAGATATCTGTTCGTAATTTGCTAAAATATTTTGCAGTATAATTTATGTATATAAATTTTAAAAAGATATTCAAAATACCTTGTTAAATAACTTTTTTCATGAATAATTAAAACCAGAATGGATAACCATTGATTCCCTGGAACTCTTGTTCATTAACATGCAATTTCATTCATTGTCTCATTTGCGTATATCTTCCTTTTCTCCATTTATTTTCAAAATGTCAGTTTAATAAACTGAGCAAAATTATAATTGATAATTGACATTGGATGACGAATATTATTTTCAATAGTAATATATATTTTTTAAATAATATATTAAAATGTATTTTTAAATACTAAATATTTATGAATGGTAAATGTGTGCTACTGCAGATATATGACAGAGTGTCTATTAAAATACACACTCCCTTCAAGAAAATGAGAAAATACAACTAAATGTAAAATATATGAATACATATGTCAGAATGTTGTTGTTTAGGGACTCAATATAGGTTCCTCTACCTTACATTTAAAAAAAGTTAGTATCAACACAACATAAAGGACACAACATAAAACTATAAATCTATCTTTATATAAATGGATGTTTGTATTTATGAAATCGTTTCACTCCAACACCGTTCAAACGATCACTATGAAAATTGTCATGTATATGCATTTTTTTGTGGAGAAGGTTTTTATACAATCCTCTTTGTTGAAGATCTCCACCAGGTGGCGCTTCAGAAAACCAACTTCTGCACCGTTCAATCAATCGTCAAGTTGGTGCCAAAAATTATGTGAGCTTGGCTCTCTGACCAACGAATTCCACTATGTTTCCATTGAATCGCCATTATAATGTAAGGGATGGTGTTGCTTGCGAATATTATAGTTTTAACATAAAATAAATACAACACAAATTAATATTAACGTATTACACATCCAGATATAAATTATTTACACCATTTTAAGCATTCATTACACAAAATCTGTAACAATTTGTTACTTTTGCTATGCAGAAATCAGCTTAGGAAGATGTTTTAAAAAATTGACCCAAAACTGAGAGTTACCGGGTGTTTTAAATTAAATAAAATCCTTTTTTATCAGCTATTAGATCTTCAGACTTGAAATTTAAAAATTTTTTTTTTTTTTGTTCAGCAGGGATATGCAAAATGCTTTTTTTTTGTTATTCAATTTGCAATTCACGTAAAATTAACTCATAAAAAACTTCTTTATCCTATAATCTGTACTGTTTAATTTTTCAATTCACGGTATAGAGGGATGTTATGAATGTTTGGAGAATTCTTTCACATCTAAGATGTTATCCTGATCTATATGAAGGCTCAAAATTACGATATCCATTACCAATACTATGTAGTGTAGTTCAAAAAAATCAAATCTAAAAAAGTAATATCGAATCAAACCTTAGCAGTAGCTGGCTTATTTTTGTTCGCATGCATAATATTGGAACGAAAACAAAGCCATAAAAAGTTGATGAAGTGATCACAAAAAGCCAAAAAAAAAAAAACTATTTTGCTTCCACAACAAAATTCACAAGCTAAGGGGCTAATAAATCATTTTTTAATATTTTCAATTGAGATTTTTAGATTTTCGCTGTATTAGTGGTGAATTTGACATGAACCCTAACATTAAATCAAATTATCCCTTTTTTCGCATTATATATTTGTAAGATCATTTCGATATCCTTTACCAAATTTCAGTATGCAAGTAAATTATTTCATTAATTTCCTTCCTAGAAATTTAGCACTTTAAAAAGATCGTGAAACCACTAGATTTTAAAGGAGGAGTATCAAATTTTGCAAAGCATTATATATAATTACCATAATTTTCCCAAAGATTTCTTCTTTTTAAATGAATGTAATATATTTTAGGTCTAATATCTGAGCGTTAGAGACGCATTTTAGTAAAATGTAATCATATCCAGAATATGCAACACAATTTAGAGACATATCTGTTTTCAATTGTGATATTTTTCTTTGTATTTGGAACACATTTGCGTTTTCTAATAAATGCGTACTTTTTAATAACATATTCATAAAATAATAAAGCAATTATTCCTATAACGGCCTGCCATTATTATAGAAACATAGGTAATTTATTATAGCTGAATTAATAGGTCTCAACCGATTTTCCTGAGCTTTAAAAAATTGTGGATTTGCAGCATCCTGATCTAAAGTTTTGAAGACAGTGTCCAGAATTATTAGTTGACTCAAAGTTTTCAAATCGTTAACTTTCCGTAGTCGACAGTAATATTGAATGAGTGTCATTAATCTACATCGCGTGCCACACACACATACAAATAAGTTTTAATCCCTAATTTTCCATCGGTGTTTACATACGTCTCAATCAACTGGGGGATGTAAGTGCCTCTGACGTATATAGAAATATTTTTGAAATACATTTTTTTCTTTTTCACTGCTATCTGTAAAACGATGCTTTGAAATTCAATAAAATCACTTAGAACGTGTTTGTCTTCTCTGAAATTAAAAAAGCTGGTGCTTTATTAATTTCAGAGAAAAATTTGCTTGTTTGTGACATTTCTCCCCCACCCCTGCCATTTTACTGCAAAAGTGTGCTTATATGAACAACTGAGAGCAAATCGTATAACTTTTAATGGAGAGCTAACGGGTTAAGACTCAAAACAGAGCGCAGGAAGTTATGCAGCGTTTCTCAAACTGTGGGATGGGGCGAGCATATAGAAAGTCAAACATAAAATTTTTTTTTTTTAAAAAATGCTAATTTACTGAACGGAAGCAAAACAAAGTACATTGTGACATATTAAAAAATAAAATAGATTTTACATTGATATAATATACTTAGAAATGTATGAGTACATCTCATTTCATATTTAATTTATTAAAACTAAGTTAAGAAAAAGTTTAATAATAAAAATTGACTCCCATGGGTTTCTCAAACACAAAATTATATACGGAATTTAACATTTATCTAATAATTAGTACGGTTTATAATTAAAGTCGCACTGCAGCTTTAGCGTCAACATACATTATTATTGCATTCAATTCATTATTATAATATGGAGGGAGCGTAATGAAAGTTATGATTGAAAATTGGTTGAATTTTAAGAATAACTGTTTAATGGCACCAAGAGTGTATACATGCGAATGCGTCATAACGCCTATTGTCAGCCGCCACACTGCCAACAAGTTGTGCGCAGTTACTTATGTAGCTGAAAAAAGAGGAGCATACTGTAGAGAAAAGTGAATTTTTCACATGCTCGTTTCTTACGATGGAGCAAATAGTTGTAATTAAATTTAACGCAACACGTTGTAAAAGTGCTTCGGAAACATACCAACTTATGAAACAAGTTTACAATGACTGCTGTTCAAGTAGATCAAATATTTTTGTGGGGCACAAATGTTTTTTGGGATAGAAGATATACTGTAGAATATGATCAATGTAGTGGAAGACCAATTTCATCTAGGTCACCTGAAATTATTGTATATGTATGAAATTTTGTAGCGAACGATTGAAGTGCGTCACTTAGAATGATAGAAGTCCCTTAAACAACAAAATAAACGATTCCAACAATTCTAAATAAATATTTGATCAAAATAAAAGTGTGTGCTATATATGGTTGTAACATCTTACATATGGTTGTTATTCACGGTTTGGATACATTACTATATATATATATATATATATATATATATATATATATATACATATGTAGGAAAAGGATGCATGCTTTTTATTTCTTTTTATTCTTATTTGAATTGCAAGAGATGGCGTCACTAATGGAAACCACGTGAATCTTCGCTTCACAATACAGTGATCTCATATGTCTATGATGGGGCAAAAACCTGGGATTTGCACGAAAGATTGCACGAAGGTAGGTCGGATGGAATCTGTCTCTCCGTTTTTTGAGAGTGAAGGCGTGTTTTACGAATTAGTATGGTGCTATCTCGGTAGTAAAATTGCTCTTGAGTTTATTATTTGAAACTTCTTGTAACTAGTAAAATGTTTTGGTTGTGTTTTTATAAATTAGGTCATTTTAACTCTCTGTGATCAATTAACATTAAATCTGAACCTTCCCTAGACGCCGTCCCTACGAATATATATATATATATATATATATATATATATATATATATATATATATATATATATACGCAAAACTAACTAAAATTAGAAAAAAAGCTAGAGCCAAGTTCTTCTACTTTAAATAATTATTAATTTCAAACATGAATCGAAGTTTTATTTTTTTCTTATCGTGTCTTTTTACGAAATATTTTAAAAGTCATATTTTACAGTACAAAATTCGAATTAAAACTAAAGAAAAATTGTTTTTAAAAATATCAGTTTTTCCACTGATATACAATTATAATATTCATTAGCCAGGAATTTTCATTCCTTAAGATTTTTAACAACTATATTCTTTTATAGATTTATTAGAAAAACACCCAGACATTTTGTTCGGAAAAAAGTCATCTTAACAATGGATGCAAATACTTAACTGTCTGAACTTTTACAAAAAATAACATCTGAGCAGACACGCTGAAATATATATTTAAGTATAGCTTTGCATGAAATGAATAATAAAGAATAAAAACTTTAGCCTTAAAACGTTATTAAGCACATTAAATATTACTTTCGTAAGAGTTACATTTGATTTCATGGCTATAAAAATGAATTCTTGTTTTTATTGCTATCACATTACATTAAACATATTTCTTAAAATTTAATGGTTAAAAAGAAACTTTACGATACAATTTTCAGGAAATTATATGCGTAATTTAACTTTCAAAAATACATCTCTTTCTTAATTTTTCATGTGATTATATTGAATGAAACGTTGGAAATAAAACTCTTAAAGTTCCATTTTATTTAGATGCTATATAATTTTCAAGATATTCACATTTTTACATGCAAGAAGATTATTTGAAAGAAATGCGATACTTTTAAAATTCATTTTATACATTCAATACATGGCAATTGTACCGATGAATTGTTAGTACAGAGTGTTACATTTCATAATAATATATTTCATAAGTTGTTTTAAGTATAATGTCATAAATATTTTTAATGAAGTATTTTTAATAGAAACAAAAAATTTTAAAGTAAGTAAGTAATTATTTAAAATTTCATAAGTATTTTTAAATAATTTAAAATTGAAAACATATATTCAATTGAATTAAAATGGGTCTTTGCATCAAAATATATCAGTGCCATAAGTAAATATCACAAACATTGTGCCTCAAAGTATGAAAAAAAAAACCCTGATAAGTTCTTGAATAAAGTTTAATTGTAATGGACTAATAGTTAACAAATACAACTTAAATGCGATTATTATTCAATATAAACACGAATATATTCAATATATAAATATCTACTTCTTTTTATACCAAAAACATTATAACTCATGTATGTGAGGTATTTTTTAACATAAGAAGCCGTTGGGAACAATTTCTGAGATAGAGTTTGGAGAATATAATTTCTCATTTGGATAATTTTAAAACAAAAATGGTTTTATTATAGGAATTAGTGTCTTTGGGGAATTTTCCTTTCAATACGGTAGTAAAGTATTCCATAAATTTATCAATAAAATTACTACCATATTTCAAAATCTCTAGATAAAAAAATATATTTTCTAAAAAATAAAATAACATTTCTGTTTTTTAAAAAAATGAAGTATTGTACAAGTATGTTGATGATACATGAAACATACAAACTACCGAATTTGATATTATGTTACACTTTCTATTACAAACCTGACGCTTAAACATGGAGCGAAACACAATAGGTAAACTTCTTCAATTCAAGAAAACATCAGGGTTTTTATATTTAAATATTTTCTGGGAAGTTTTTTCAAAAACCTGTTGGAATATTTCAGGCCCTTTGAGTACATGATGGATTGAGATGGATGAGAACCTTCTTTTTTTTAAAAAAAATAAATTTTATTGGTAAAGAGAACGGTGCTCACACACACAGTTCAACATGTCGTAGTTTATGGCACTGCGTTGTAGGGTGTGTCTAGATTTATAGCCGAAGTTTGCCTTTTTTCCCCTCCACGACGTCGCCTCCAAAGTTATGGCTTCGAAACTACAGATAAACTTACACGATTTTTTTTTTTACTACTGAGTTTTTGAATAAAATGACAGTTTTTCTTTAACGATCTGACGATTTGTACTCTCATATTTACGTTTCTAGAAATGCAAAATTGTTTTTTGAAAGACGTAAATATATTTTTAGCATCTAGAAGCGAATACCTGTCAGCTGTCATTTTTATTTATTGTTTAATGGGCTAGAAATATCAAAAATGTAATGTATACATTTGCGAATTCAACATTTTCGATTAAGGTCTTTATTCGTTTGATCCTTATTGGTATCCACTTATTTCCCTAACGCAAAATGTCTCTGAATAAATTTTTCTTTGTTTTTCATTAACCATATAACTTCCAAGCCCAAGACTGTCTTGGATATGGCAATAATAATTCAAAATGTCATGTCCGCGGTTATCTCAGCACTGCTCTATAGTCCAAAATATCACATCCGTGTATTATGAGGGGTATTTTTTACATACCTTCTTATTACTATCTTATCTTCTTTACCTATCTTATTACTATACCCGAATGCATATAGGAAGAAGTTTATATCGGCCTTAATTACATAAATGTCAAATCCTAGTTTTTCAAAGAGATAAGATTTTGGTTACTAGGGGGGAAAATAAGAAGGATGAGCAGCATTCAAAATACGTAGTATGATTCAAAAGTTCGGGGACAAGGTGTAGAAAACCTTTTCCTGACTAATTCACAGCACCGAACCACATCCACCTTCTAAGTAGTCACCTTGGGCGACGATATACATCCGTCAGCGTTATTATAACTCCTGGAAGCACATCTGGAAGCCATTTTTCACAACCTCCCATAAGGCATCTTGCGATGTTCTTTTCGCCTGATCTAATGATACAAATCGGCATCCCTGTAAGTGATTTTTTTTCATTGTAGGGAAAAGGTAAAATTCCTCACCACCAACGGGGTTAACTCTTGTAAATAGAGGAGGGGAAATGTGACAACCTTTTAGTGCGAGCTTTCGGGGGCACTCGTTTACTAATTGTAATTGATGTGCTGGTGCACTGCCATGCAGAAGATACCAGTCATTGATCTGCCATAACTGAGGCCATTTTTGACGAATGGATTTCCTCGAATGACAAGTTCGAGAAGTATGTATCTACAGCGATTTAGAGAAAGTGTTTGACGACGGCCTTTTCGAACACATTCAGATACAAACGCATCATTTTCCGCGTTCTGTGAAGTTGGTTGTCCAACGAGATCATCGTTTTCGATGGATTCTCGGCCCTCTTTGAAACGCCGATTCCATTCAAAACCTGGGATCTGGCTATGGTAGTTTCACCATATATCTTAATTAGCATTTCCAAGTTCTTTATTGATGTTTTACCTAAGCGTTGATAGAATTTAATGTTCAACGCTGTTAAAAAAAACGCCATCTTTCTCAAATAGCAGAACAAATGTAAATAGCTTCGGAAGATAACAGCCATGCTTGCGGTTCGGTCGCATGATATAAATTAAACCAACCTGGTTAGATAGAAGAGGGTATGGAGAATCTATTTATATTGGTCAAAATTTAGGTTCTTACTCTCGTCGTCAGCAACAGCCGCAGTCCCCGAATTTTTGGATCATTTTACGTAATTCCATGATCCACATCAAAGCCAAAGATTGTTTTTGACTACAATCTAACTATTGGTGGTATAAATCGCTGTGATAAGAAAATATGTTTTCATCCAATAATCTGAAAACGCCAGAAAGAGTATCATAAAAAGATATTTTTACCTTTACTTGAGAAGTTATACTGGGACTCACATTTTTGCTCTATATAAATGTACTTCAAATACATATTAAATTTTTAGAATTTTGAAACCAAGTTTTAGAAAAGTTTTAACATAAAAAGAATGATGCAGTTTCTGGACAAAAGAATCCTGGCAGACCACCTACGTTAAAGAACTATGTCCGTCTTACTGTATTACATTTTCTATCCTATATTCCTCCTATTCTGGTGAAAAGTAAGACTACCAGACAGTGCAATGATCGTTGTTTAAAAAAATTCAAATAGTAAAAACGATACGGAAAGAAACATAATTCTGCTGTAGAGATTGTGGAGCTGGTTTGCGCTTGGAAAAGTGTTTTTGTTATACTACGCAAATTGAATTTCTGAAATACTAATAGGCATTCATTTTTATTTATTTTATTTTAAAAAATAATGTTCCACTATAAGTCAACATCGCTTCATTGTGTGGCAACAACCTCGCGTGAATATTTAGTTGTTACAAAACCTTAAAAAACTTTTTGCATGTAATTCAAATTAGGAAGTTTAACTATCACGTTTCTTTTATTTTATACTAAACATTTGATTTTTGCAATGAAAGAATTTGATAATTTTACTCACATCATCAAAATAACTTGACAGCTATAGGGTTAGTAAACAATGCTGCGTAAAATGTTTAATTTTTTATCGATTTTTTTAAGTGCATGTTTTTATTTTCAGATACTAAAGTAGTGACTAAAAGCTCAGATGACTTTGTAATACGTCTCCCTCCCCTGGTTCCAAAAAGGTCTTCGTACTCACACAAAAAAGCGTCTATCTCATAATTAAAGAGAAAAATCTTTAAGTGGGAATTCATCCTGATTGGTTTTGTTCTGATACTTTAATTAATTATAGAATGCATAAGGTATTTTATCAGTTAAACAATGAAACGTTGAAAAATAATGAAAGTAAATAGTAAAATTAAATACTCTCTGCCCCTTGAAATATTTCAATTTGAAAGATAAATTTTTTTAAAGTATTACAGAAGACGAAGAATTGAATTCATTTTCAATGTGAAATAATCTTTTCATTCAAACTGAAAAATGTTATCTGGAAATAAGATATCATGTAAATGCTAGATAAAACAGGCTGTGGCCTGTTAACTTGTACACACTATGGAAACGATTGTTACCAGATGTATGCAAATGAAATAAGACGATTGTTTTAAAAAAACACAATAAATTTGCAAAAACTGTTAATATTTCTTTATTCGAAATAATAACCATCTCTAGCTACACATTTTCCTCATCTTTCGGGCAATTTGTGAATACCAGGCCAAAAAAATTATTGGTCTTTTGTGGCCAGCCAGTCATCAAGCCAAGATTTGACGTTTTCGTAAGAAGTGAAGCGTTGGTCACCCAATGCGTGTCCCAATGATGCAAATAGGTGGTAATCGGAAGGAGCCAAGTCTGGCGAATAAGCCGCATGCGCTAAGGCTCACAGCCGAGCGCCTTAACGATGCCCTTGGTCTGTTTAGCACGGTGTCTAGGTGCGTTGTTATCAAGGAAAATCAGTTTGTGCTGTCGTTTCTTGTATTGCTCGCGTTTTTCGAATATAGCAACGTTCAAATTAAGTAACTGTTCCTTGTAGCGATCAGTATTAATGGTTTCGACGGGTTTGAGAAGCTCATAATGGATTGGTCCCTCCTGATCCCAGAAAATACACAGCATTTTCTTGCGGCCGAAGCGATTCGGCCTTGCGGTCGGTTTGGACGGCAGTCCGGGGTCAGCATATGATCTATTACGCTTGGGATTCTCAAAATAAATCCATTTTTCATCGCCAGTCATAATACGATGGAGATATTATTGGCGTTTGTAGCGGGCAAGCAACATTTCGCACACGATGCTTCGGTTTTCCTGTTGACGGTCCGTTAGCTCGTGTGGTACCCATCTACCGACTTTTATTATCTTGCCCATTGCTTTGAGACGGCGGGAAACACTGCTTTGGTCAACATTCAATTGTTCTGAAAGATGTTATTCCGTTTGGCCATCATCTTCATCGAGTAATGCTTGTAATGCAGCATCTTCAAATTTTTTGCTGGTCTGCCAGGCTCCTCGATTCTCACATCGAAATCACCATTTTGAAACTTTTCAAACCACCTGCAGCACTGAGCTCGGCTCAGAGCATTGCCAACATATGCTTCTACAAGCATTTGATGCGATTCGGCAGCATTTTTCTTCAGATGGTAACAAAAAATTAATGCTGTCTGCAAATCGTGGTCGGAAGTCATACAATTCGACATTTTTAACGCAGTAAAAAAATACAATGCACGCTGAAACTAGTCCAAATGTAAACTAAGCATGAATATCAAAGGTCAAACTATAAAAAAATCACGTATCACGGTTTCGTATTGTTTGCATATATGCGT
Source organism: Trichonephila clavata (assembly GCA_019973975.1). Lineage (NCBI taxonomy): Eukaryota > Metazoa > Arthropoda > Arachnida > Araneae > Nephilidae > Trichonephila > Trichonephila clavata. Next base: position 27,005 of record BMAO01010301.1, read on the forward strand.
GGCGACATCTGTTAGCAATCGTCTCATTTGATATGCATACACCTGGTATATATATATATATATATCCTCCATTATTATATATATATATATATATATATATATATATATATATATATATAAATTCTGGAGGATATTTAATTCTTGAAAATGTTATGTACATTTTATTCTTTTTTTGTAAAATGACTCAATAATGAGAGGAAATATTATAGATAAATTAACAATACTGCTCACAACATGATTAAGGAAATAGCAAGACTGATAATCATGGATATTTTCAGAAAATCCATGATTGTTTTGTCTAAAAAACAATATTATGATAATCACAACCAGTAATTAAAATTACTTTATTTATTATGAGTGTACAGAAGAAAGCAGAATTCTAATTTAGCTAATATTCAAAACAGACGATTAAAATTTTCGAACTGCTTTTGTCGTCTACATATTGAATCGCATGTGGTGGTCATAATTGTAACAAATATTAAAAAATGTTTATCAGATATTTGAAAACATATTTCATGAAATCATAACAGTTTAATTCTATTTTACGCATAACACTACTTAAAAGATATAGTGTAACTGAAAATGCAGTAGATTACAAGAATTATTGCAGGAAACTGTAAAATATTTCTTTTTAGGAATATGGATAAAATGGTACAAATGTTGCCATGTTTCTGCCATAACTGGAATAGACCACACAAATAAGAACACGGATACAGCTTCAAACTAATACTTGTGAATTCAGCATAATACATAGTTATACTGTTCATTTAATTATATTAGATGCAATATTATTATTCTTGGATGAAAGATAAAAACGCACAGTTAATTCGATACTCATATTGATCGTATTAATAAGAGAAACCAACTGATGAACTTTTAAATTTTGACTTCAGGAATAAATTGTGCATTACAGTGTTCTTACTCATCAGAAAATAAATTTTATTTTAATGTTGCTAGCCTTAACCTTCCACTTCACACGCAGTGTATGTCATAACCATCGCCTAATATTTTTCAGACTCCACATCTTAAGGGTTCTTAGATTATAGGCGAATTCTAAAGGTATATTTTTAAATATCACCTCTACGTGTATGTCACATCCTACGCGTGAATCACCCCGTTACAGTTCTAAATGCACGAGGGCGCTATAAAATTAATCTTATACAATGACGAATTATTGTAGATATGATGAAAAATGTGACATTAAATGAATTTAAAAGATACAATATTTAATAGATATAATACAGCAGTATTTTCAGATAAAAAAAGAATCTTTGCGTGGATGATGAGGAACAATCGAATGATGAAGAGTATAATAGCAAGTATGATACCTCTGCTGAAATCTATCCAGATAATTTAACTGAGAGAGCAGTTATTGTCCTTTATAAAATGACCAAATCATGTTCAAAGGCTAGAAAATAGAATTGTTAGCCTATGGCATTATTATAGAACGTTGCGACAACAAATGCGCAAATTATTTTGTGAAGTACTCAGAAACCAACTTTCTAAACATTGAACCTGGCGTTAATTTCTGAAGTGTTTTGGATTTCGATTTACAGAAGAATGTAAAGAATGTAGACACCAACAAACAATACTTCTACGATTTTTTTTTAAAAAATTAAGATCTAGTGAAAATATTGTACTCACTTTCGACGAAGACTAAAATAGTGTTAAAACAATGTACTAAATGCCTTAATAAAAAGAACAGAAAACTAAATTTACGTGTGAAAAGTATAATAAACATATTGTATTTCTGATTTTTCTTTCTTTTTCACCTTTTTATGCAAATGCTACGGTAAAAACAGAATGTAAACACTCTTGGGAATGAAATAACCTGCGCGTGAAGTTAAGGTCGTTTTTTTCGCGCGTGAAGTGCTGGTTTAATGTTTGAATACTCAATTATGCAGTTTTTATGATGTCATGTAATACCAAGGACCCTATGTAATTTTCAAGAAGTATAGATATTTAAATAAATATAAAAATAAAAGGAAACAAGTTATAAAAGTTATTACAGTTGATTTTAAACTTTCCGGCTTTATTTTGATTTTATTTAAATATTCACTAGCTGAATACAAACTCTTTTTGAAAGAATTCAAATGTTAAATTTACATTCTTCATCGCTCTCAGGAAATTTTCCCAACACCATGACTTTGCATTTACTGCAAACCTAACGTTACGAATTAATTATTTTAAAATATGTCACGAAATTTGAATAGTGGAGTCATGTTTTAGCAATTCCGTGAAAAATTCACTTCAATATTTTAAATAAGGATAAATGTATTGGAATATACTATTGTATAATTCCTTTTGATATCTTAAACACACACCATTTAATGCTTCAAAGTATGGTTATAATATACTTTGATTTAGAATAAATTTTCTTTCAAATAGTTGCTTATCTACTTTTCAGAATTTAAACAGTTATATTTCCCGCTTTTCTTTAGAAAGCCATAAGCAAAGGGATAGAAATATCTGACAGATGAAATTAAAATGCAAATTTATTGTTCACAATGCAATATTCCCATTCGATAAAAAATTGTATTATAAAGTCTTAATGACTTTTGAGATTATACCATATTGCATATTGATTTCTAAAATTTAGTTCACGTATTCGAATATTTATAAAAAACTTCAACCTATAAAAGTATTTCAATGAGCTTAATTGCATAGTTACAGATTTTTAAATTTTTCTAATTTGCAGTGTTCATTGCATAAAGAGTAAATTCTTCCTTCTCGTGCTTTTATTATTCTTTGTCTATATCATTGACTCTTTCCTGAGTCAAAATGTAAAAGAATAGAATTCATTAGACATTGCATTTTCATAACTCCTTTAAGATAATTTGATAACTCGAGGTGTCAGCTATATTACGTAACAGTATATTAAAATCATTTTAGTCAAATATTTATTTACTACTATCTCGAGAAAAACCGAAATTGTCTTTTCTCTCTCTCTGATATATATCTAGAAATTATACATATTAATTTTATGATTGTAATTTTTCCCCACTTGAGAGATTAACACACTAATTTAATAAAATGTGTACAATCCACAAATGTTGTACAGGCTGGTAGTTCGTTGATTAATTAAAAACAAGCATGTTACTCTTTTCCGTCGTTCGCAACCTATTTTATAACCAAATTAATCCAGTAATTAGAAATGACAAAGCTAATATTTACTTCAATAATTTAAGTAAGCTTAGTTTCGTTATCATTTAATTCAATGTAATGTGATATTAGTGGTATTTTTTTTTTACTATTCACTGTGTGTGTGTGTGTGATACTACTAGGAAAATATTCGAAAAGAATATTAAAAGTAAGCTTGGAAGTAAATACAGAATTTAAGGATTATTTCAACACATTCTGAGAGGTAATTTTCTGTAATTTATTAATTAACAAGTTAGTTTAATGTTTGGTATTTTTAATACTTTTAAAGTAATTTTATAGAATACTATAAAAATGCAAAAGCATTTTTAAACACTAAAAATATTTTTAAAGATATGAAAATAATTGGTTAAGGGAAAAAAAATGCATATTTCGATTGCTTTTCTGAAAATGAAAGTTTCCCTAAAAACATTAACGTGGTGTTAAAATGTGAAAGTGGAAATTTATACTGTAAGCATTGAAGATTGAAAAAGGAAGTTGTTACAAGTTGAAAGAAATGTTTAGATCTAAACATTTGTTTTTTTTTTTTTGTGTACGACAATGCTCTTCATATGATAGAAAATGATATAAATATTACATAATTTTTCATTGTGAAAATTCTTCAAGTGCTTTAGTAAGTACTATTAACATCATACTTTGAGGCAATACTGTGGCTATTGGTAAAGGACTTTATTATTTTGACCCGTGGCTAAGTGACAAAGATAATACCTGAGCAGGCAAATCACTCACCAAAGTTCCAGATCTCACCAAAGAAAGGACATTGAGTCCACAATGGTTTTACTTGTATTAACCCCTGTACATATCGGAGCTTCAGCGTCAAATGGAATCTATACTATGATTTCACAATATCAGCCATGCGTTTGTGACTATGGCCCTCAGGCATTTAGACCAGTGCTACCGAACATTTTATCGCTACAGACCTTTACCACGGCCCACACTGAAACGTTTATTATTCATACTTTAGATTGTTTTGGTATAAAATTTTTTAATTTAATTGCATTTAAACATGCTATCAGAATAAAATACCGTTACACTAAGGAATGAATGTAAAATGATTTAACATGGAATGCAAAGTGATTTCCGTGAAAAGTGGCACACAATCGAGAGAAATACACCGTAGTGAACAAAATGAAAATAATTTAATGCTTTTCTGTGACCTGGTATTATTCGGTCCACGGCCCGGTTGAGAATCACTGCTATAGACAGTTAAAAAAAATAAGTAAAATTTATAGCAACGCCAAACAATTGAAAGGATTACAACTTGAGAATAAACAATTCTAGTAATTGTAGTTCTAAAACATGAATTACAAAAGTACTACTCCTAAAAGGACTCAAATTGATAATCAAAAGTCAAATACATAGATCTTTAAGCATTTTAAGAATTATCTCTGGTTCATAGATTGTAAGAATTCAAAATTAAAAAAACTAATACTTATAATGTATTTTATCAACTTCGTGATGGTTTCATAAATAAAAGTTTATTCAAAATGGATCGAATTAAACACTGGAATATATGTAGATATTGTTTACTGTTAGCGCTGTGTCTGCTAAAAATTTTAAAAAATTCAAATCGTGTCAAAGCAGGCTACTAAACACGCTAAAACAATGACTCATGATTGTAATCTTTCATTAAATGAATTATTCTTGAAGCAATTTAGCTCTTTTAAAGGAAAATTAAACACTGTTTTCTTTTAGTGTAAAAGTATTTTATTGAATTATATATTCTTCTATTTGTTCCAATATTTTCATCTTCTTTTTAGCAGTTGAATGATTCTATGATCTTTACTTACAAAAAACAATGAAACTTATTTTTGACATTTTATATTAAGTAAATAAATACCATCTAAAGTATTTTGTTAAAATTGAAGTAAGTAAAAATCAGAAGTTGCCAGATCTGGAGTATATGTTGGATGTTATAGTACATTTTCCATCCAATCATTAAAAGCTTTTGGTAATTAAACAAAAACTTGTATGAGATTTTACTTGCCTTGATGACAAACTATAATTTTTCTATTTATGAATCTTGGCCTTTTCTGTTTTAGCGATTTATTGAATTTTTCCAGAGGATGACAGTACACTTCAGAATAGTTCGTGGCATTTTCCGGTAGAAGCTTATGAAAATGAACCCCTTGAAATTCTGCTAAAACGACATTATCATCATTTTTTTTATAAGAACATCGGTTTTCGAAGCGCTCAGAGAGGGTCATCTTTTTTTACTCCATCATGTCTGGCGTTTAACTGTTGGGGATGCCACATTTTACGTCTCCAGTGAAGATTTTCTTCTAAAATTCATCATTTTCGTGGCATTTGAGGAGTGTGTCACTGGCATCAATGGGACGAAGCAAGTTTTATCTGAGAGAACATGTGGAATGCATATGCTCAGTTTAGAAATTAATGTTAGGAGTTCACGTAATTATGAAAGGTCGAATTAGATAAATGTATACTCTCAATTACCTACCGAGTTGATATTCGGCATTTTGAAATAATCTATGGGGTTAGTTTACATTCATTATTTTCAGCAGGCATTCCAGAACTCTGTACAACTGCAATGCTAATATTAATGGAAGGAAATTTTGCAAACGCATTTTGGTTTTGATGTTTTGTCAATATTTTTCCGATACACTTTGAGTACTTTTTTATTGCTTGAACAGCTGTTTTACATTTTTGATTGTAAAAATGTATGATATGCTGAATATGATAATTTGACTTCCCGTATTTGGTTTTTCACCAAACAAAAAAGTATTTCTCCAAATCAATATTTTTTTACCAATAAACCTTGATATATCAGTTGTTAATTGATGTTATGAAAATAAGGTTGGAATGTGAAGTTGAACATGACAAATTATAATTAAGTCTTCAACTGGAAAAAAACTAAAGTACTTTACGAAAAATTCAAAATTCCATAACATTTTCGGTGAAAAAGCAAACAAATTTGATGGATCACACTGTTCCAAAATAATCAACTGGCAAAGGAGCCGCCAATAATTATTTCAATGTAGACATATTTAAAGATAAATCAATAATTCAAAGAAGTAGATCCCAGGAAACTACGTACTGATTTAAACCATGTACTGATGCGGCGCTGACTAATTTTACTTTAAACTAACATCTTAAAAAACTACCCAGGTTTGCTTATTTAACTTATTCCGCCTCAACATACTGGCTAGTAGTTTAAATGAATTATTGAGACAACGCAAAACTAATGACATTACTCGGATTAAAATTAAATTAAATTAGTTTATTACAATTAGAACACATTACGTAATTTAGATTAAGCACTATTAAAATTGACGAATAAATGAACCATGAACAAACAATAAGAATTTCACTTATCTGAAACAGAAGACAAGATGATGGGAGGCATGGCATTACCGCCGATCAATATTACCTAAATTTCCAAAAAAGAAGAGTTTATTCTGACAGAAAAAATCTAGTCTCCCCTAAATTGTCCTCGGCACCCCCTTTTTAAGTGAGGGCAAATCCCACCCTTTGTGCCTACGCGCACTCTTTGTCCAGCCGCGTCATTGGACATTTACCAAGCGCAAAGTTACAAAAGTTGCATTTTTAATTAAATTTATGGGTCCGTTCACCCTGCAGGACCGTTGACAAACCCCGTGCTGGTCCCCAGCAAAGGAATTCCAACAACATCCTGTAAACAAGGGGGATATACAAATTACTGATTATTTGGGGGCCAACTCCATTGCCGGCCAGCCTCCCATTAGTACCTATATAGCATTTACATACATACTGTGGAAAAAGTTTTCAAAGCAAAAACATTGTTAAATATTTCATGTTATAAATTTTTTCAATGACGTAGAATAACTTAATTGTGATGCTACGAATAGATTTAAAAGTTGGGTTTTTTGAAAATTACAGAAGTAACTTTTAACCATATTACTAAAGACTCAAATAACTGCATAGGTATATGTTAATTTTGTGATGTCTTACGCAAGCAGACGAGAAAATACGTCAATATCATATAATATTTTATTTGTTACATATAGAGAGCCAAAAAATTAGAGTGATTAAAAAAGTCAGTTTTTTAAACTTTGAAATACAATAGGAGGTTGAGTAAAATAGGGGTAATCTAGGATATAATATTAAAGAAGGAGAAATCCTAAGATATTAATCTAAATTATGTCATGTAAGTAAACATCGGTTATTATGACAAAATACATTAATACTATTACAAATATAAGGAAAATATAATGCATATTAATATATGTATCCCTACTTTTATTTCTATTCTGGACACTGGGAAACTATACATTTACTTTAAATAAAACATTTTCGATGTTATATTTTATGAGAATATCTTTAAATATTTTAATGGCTTCATTTATAAAAAGTATGGCTGGAACTGAGGGTTTTTCCCCTTGCTTCTTTAACCAATTTCACATATTTCTTTCAACAACATGGTCTTTACTGTACACTACTTAGACAGTTTTTATGGAATAGGTTATTTATATTTTGTAACTCTATCGCATTTTTTATGTTTCTAAATATGCTATTGCAATGAAACGATGCATACTTAAGAAAACATACCAGAGAAGAGGGAAGAAAATATTCCGTAAAAAAATGAGAGGAGAAATGAAGCATTTTATATGCTCAATCCAGAGTTTTTTAATCTTCGAAATCACGTTGTTAAGTGGTTTTCTTTTTTCGAACTAAAAAAAAAAAAGATATTCTTAAAGATGCAGTGAAAATTATGATGTTTTTAAGGATAAACCTCAAAAACCGAGAAGCTTGTGTAATTAATCATAGGCAGTAAGGCAAAAAAACTAATGGTGTGTGGTAAGACACAAGAAAAATTTCATTCTTAGCTCTTTCATATAATTAACGATGTAGAACTTTTTTTTAAATATTTTCAATGAAGAACAAATTAAAAATGCGTCTTCTATCAAATGTTTAAATTTAGTTTTTCCCTGAAATTTTATTCAGAATTTTCTTTTTTTTCCAGAGGAAATATTTAATATAGATAATTTGACTAATATCCGCACTAGTTTAAAACTACAATTTATTAATTGTTTCCTGGACATATTTCTTTTAAAGAAATTATTTTTATTAACAAAAGACTTCTGACTAAAATAAATCACAAAAAAAATTAATTTTGGATTTCATGGTTAGTTTTTTTTAATATAAACAATAATGCGAATGTAGCACATGGTAGGAAATATTTTTGGGGGATATTTTTTCAACAATTTAAAAATCTCCATATACAATAGTTTAATATTATAAATTGAAATGTTGTTACTTGTTTTGGAGACACAACTAATCTTATGCTTGATAATTATTCTTTTCATTTCCAATTCTAAAGCATTCCATTTAAATAACTTTATTTTTGATCAGAAGATGCTTTCGCGGTTCAAGAAAATAATTTTAATCACTTCTTAGATCTATTTTAATTAATTCTCTTCAAAAATGTACATTTCCAAAAATAATAAGTTGTTATTCTTGCATAAGGATTGGCGGCCTTACAGTTGTGTTGTGTCACACCAATTTACCGGCATCATTCAGTGGGCTACACTGAAGAAATTATTTGAGATAATTTGATTATCATGGCAGTGTGTACAGATTCATGGAATAGATGCAATGGATATAGATTTGGTTGTATTATATAATAATTTTGCATTAAGAAAGATGTTTATCAGCATAAAAAATAAACAACATAAAATATAAGAATGTCCTCTACATAAATAAAAAAAAATATTCTCTATCTATTAAATATATTTTTTAAAATAAGAAATAAAAACATAATATATAAGTTTTCTTCTTCAATATAGTTAAATAAAAAATAAACATTTTGATGTGTGCATGCGTGTATATATATATATATATATATATATAATTTTGTCCTTGTACCGCTCTACCCCATATCACAGTATCTGGGGTATAATTTTTGATTTCCAATTTGACACAAATCTGATCACTAAGTTTTTAAATAATTTTTTGCAGACTAAAAATGTTTTTCATAGAAGGAAAGATTTTTTCACATAGATATATAAACCCAAAAATGGAAGGTACATTCCCTGCAATTTTTTTCAAACGGATCTCTCCAGCATTAGCATTCAATAATTTAGATGCTGAATTTTTTTTAAAATAATGTTTCTCAGATTTTTCATATTTCTCTAACTTTTGTTTCTGCAATACTGAACATATGTTAGTTCAATCAACTCTGTTTCAAAATTATCAGCATCCATTCTTTCAAAAATTGCTAAATTTATAATTTGGTGTAGAATGCCACTGAGAATTGGAACGCGTCTCAGATTTGGCATGTGTACTATAACTTATTAATGCCTTCTCTAGCACTACAATGATATTTACTCAAAGGTTCTAATATTTTTTAAATATAAGGATACATGTTTTACTTGTGTATTCAAATTTTTAAAAAATAGCTTTTGAATGTTGTTAAATTCCTGTGTTGTGATGTTGTATTATTCTATGCAATTGCCCCCATGAAAGTGATTTCAAATTCTTTTTTTTTTTTTTATGATTCATAAAAAGTAATATATAGTTCTTCATATTATCTGGAAAAAAAAATAATTCTCATTTCACTTATAACCTTAAATTGCTTATTTTAAAGTGTCATTAGTATCATAATATAATGCAACTCCGTTATAATAAACCTATATAATGTATTGAAAATTTGTCATTTCTTTCATGATATTTCTTTTTTTTTATGCGTGTGTGTAGGAGCTTCTGGCCTTTTTCATATACTTTGGAAAACTGCCATATCTAAGCATTCTTATTTATTGAAATTATTTTTATTTTTAAAACAAAATACGATTATTACAATATAACTGAAGTTATCCTGGCATTATTTCAGAAAAAAAAATTACAAGAAAGTGCTCCAACGTAACTAAAGACGCTTTTCGTTCTAAATTTAACCCTTATTTTCAGAATTACAATTAGAAAAGGGTTTAACGCCCTAATATGTGTTCTTTTTTTGACGTAGAATTTCTTCTTTGTTAATAAATTCTCTCCTCATCAAATATAAATTTTAATAATTTTGTCAAATGCCCGGTTAATAATCAATGCAGTATGTATTGCATTTCCTTAATTATTTAATCTTAAATATACTGTATCATTTTACGACAAAAAAACATCGAACTATTTTAATTTTTGGTAAATAAAACCAATTATTATGTAACTATAAAAATTCTTTATTTTCAATCCTTTTTCTATAAAAATTGTATTTATTTTTCTTACAGAATAATTAATAACTTTTTTTAAAATAAAAAACAATGATACTAGACTAAATCGTGATTAAAGTTGCCGTTGTTGAACTTAAATTACGTTATGAAGTGTTCGTACACTGACAGTCAAAAATATAATTAGTGTACCCTTATATAATGGATAATTTAATTAAAAATTACAAAAAATTTTAAAAGTGTATATTTTATATGTTTCATTTATTTTAATAACGTAACTGGAAGTTTTATTATTATATATTTTCTCATATTTTATTAAATACCTATATCAAAAATGTAATTATTGTTATTTAATTATGAATGCAAAGTTCATTTTTTGTGACTAAAATAAAAGTGTCTTTATTAAGTACTATTATTTTTTTAAAAAATCAGACAGAAATAAATATTTTTAAACTCATGAATACGTTTATGAATATGTTAAATAATGCGTTTAATGAAGTATTTAAAGTTAAATATAATTTTTTTAAACTAAACGGAGTTGATAAATATGTTACGAGGATCACACGTAATGCTTAATAAATTGCATCATGGCGCACATAATATAACATTGATTCCCCCAGATTTTTCTCTTTCAAAATTCGGGGGTTTAACCGAACCAAAACGTACTATCACATGCATTGTGCTCAGAGGTATGGCCTCGACCTGACACCGTATATCAGGAGTCATAAGCAGCGACAACAACATAACTACGTTGATCTCCTCAGATTGTTCACCCTCAAAATTGGGAGTTTAACGGAATCAAAACGTACTCTCACCTGCATGGGGCTCAGAGGTTTGGCCTTGATCTGAGGCCGTCAAACACAGGTGGCCTAAGCAGCAACAACAACAACAATACCGTTACGTTGGTCACCGCAGAATAATCATATACGTGCACAAATCAAAACTAATATGAAAACAATAAGCAAGAGAAAAATCTTTTGCGAAAACGGTATTGAAATTAGTTTTTTACTTAATAATAATAATAATTAAAATTTTTGGTAATAGGATCAACTAAAAAAACTTGAAATATCTATATTCGCAGAGATTTAAAAACCAATAAACAAGTATAATTTTTACAATCAATTCAAATATTTAATTGCAATTCTGTATCACTAAACAGACAAACAGACTAGCAAAAAAAAAAAAAAAAAAATCATTTATCAAGCGTGAAAATATTTTATTAAAAATAGATACGTGTAAATTTCATACAAGTATATATAAATGTAAATTCTTACAAATATATATGTATTAAATTAATACAGATAACGTAATGTTTATTTTAATTATATTTATAATAAAACCTAAAAATTTTTTTTTAAATGGTGGCTAAATCCTGGAGTTCTATATTCTTTAAAAACAACCTAAAAATCCCGAGATTTCAGGGTCAATTAAAAAGCATGTGCTAAGCGAAACGAACGAGAAAACATTTTACAACCGACAGAAAACAACAATTTTCTTAAGAATCATTTCAACATAACCCCTCATTAACTCCAGAAGAAAAATCATATAATTTCTACCATTTCCTGAGTATAATTAAAGGAGCAAGTAGAGGAAAAAAGAAGGATACATTATTTTGTCCTATTACATAAATGCATAGGACAGAATAACGCTGAAAGGAGTGTTTATGATCGCCATGGATGGAGTAGAGCACACTTGAAGGAAATAATTAAATATAGATGAGCGATGTGGCAATTTAACTGAGAACTGTGGCGCTTAGACCTGGACATAAATCTGGATTTCTGGAACGTTTTAACGACTTGGAAAAAAAGACTCACAAGTGGAGAAGTATAAACAAGAATATCTCATTTAGTTGATAGCTGCAGATCCAGAAAAAGTTTCTTTTAAAAAAAAATATTTCTAGGACTTGGCAGAGAGAGGAAGTACTTAAGGTCACATTCAGCAACAGAAATGTATTTTAAATCCCAGAGGGAGTTAAGCGAGTTAGTTAAGGAAATAGAGTTTTAAAATTATATGTGCATTCGTATGCGTAGCATGCAGTCTGTAAAGGAAGCGTCTTTTAAAATAGAGTTATTTGCTTTTATGTAATCTCGCTTCTTCTAAATTGCATGGGAATAATAGATGTCATCTTTTGAGTTCTTGAAACACTCTTAGGTTAAATTTAAAAAAAAAAAAATATGGGTTCGGGTTATTTCATTACGTCTTATGTAGAGAGCAATATAAATGAATTCAATTTAAATTTTGATTATGGTTTTAACTTAAGAAAGAATCATTCATTTAATTTATGAAATAGGATATTTTGAAATTCAGGAATGAAAAGTTTCAGTCGAATATTTTCATTCCAGGAACTAGGCAAAAATAAATAAGGCACTTGGATTAGTTTGAGCAAAGTATTTAAGAAAATTTTGATCATGGGATTGAATTCTTCAAACATTTATTTACTTCATTAGCATTGTTTTAAGACAATGCATTTCCCCCCTCAATGTCAAGGGAAAACCACGCATTTTTAACATAAAAAGTAACATCGAAATTTACGGGCTAAAAGTGCAGCTCCAAGTACAGGTGTGTGTTATTCATAGGTGTGTTCGCCTTATGCAGCGGACTTTACAGTATATGGCATCGAATTGAGAATACTACACTCATATTTCATTCATAGACTATCAAACTGTTTTAGTGGTATTTCATATTTCATATGAAATGCTTCCCAGAAAAACAAGATATTACTTTTTGTAGCAAAATACCCATTGGAATTAGTTTCAGCGGGTGTTTCAATTTCTTGGCCAAAGTATTCGCATTTATTCTAATATACCAAGACCTCCTTGTAAGACATTGTTATGATGTTAGTCCAATTTCATTTTCCTAAATGGAGCCATCCAGCCAGTGTTTTGTTGTTTTGATTTTTTCTGATGATTATTTTATTTGTGGAGGCATTGCAAGGTGAATTCTTTGAAATTTACAAGGCGGAATAGAAATTTTTAGAATCAAAATATTTTTCTGCTACATCATCCTATTTATAGATGATGTCTTCGACTGAAAAGTGTTGATTTCTGAGATCTGATGTATAGTTAAATTTCATAGCATTTATTTAGCCCACCTACTAACTTAGATATATATATATATATATTTACTCCGTTCTAAAAAGCTACATGAGAGCTATTGGCGACGAACGTAGAAAATGGTGAAGCGTGGCCAAGTGAGGCATAGTCATTGACCTTGCCCTCTCTGAACTTCCAAATCATTCTGTCTGAAATTATTGTATAGATATATATATATATATTCTTTCCAACTTTCGAAGATTTAACTTTTATTATTCACAGAAAACTGTAATTTTTTTACTCCCGTGATCATCTACCATTTTTTTTTTTGTACTTGGACAGAAATGTTTTTTCATATTTCATTTATTTTATTTGTTTCATAATATATTGTTCACATTGTTTATTATTCAAGTAAGTGTAAACATCCGTTGTAAAAACTACACATTAAATAACACAGAATATAATCAATCGCAGCCAAGTCCGTTTGTTATCAAATTGGCGCATCTTCTGTATATTTACTTTGATTGGTTATTTCACAATGCTTGGCAGTGAATTGACTGTTTATATTAGCTAATGCTTATTTTGGGATCGAGTTTATTCAGTGATAGTTCTGAAAAATCCTGATAGGGCTTGATTTATGGTTAGATACTATAATGTGAAATTACATTAGATAATATTCTCGTAGGAAGATGAGGCACTTGTCAATTTTTTTCTATAAATGCCTGTATAACTATTACGCTACACTTACTCTCAAGAATAATAATTTAAAAGGTTCATTTTATTTAATGTGTAATAAACAAGTATTCAAAACCTTCTTGATAATACTAAGACATATGGATGCATTTTTGCAACTTTCATTAAATAAGTTTCATATCCATCATATTCATATGCCATTTTTACTTTATAAAGTAGATCCGTTTTAATTCTAACATGGAAATAAAGAAATCATACTATACTTCAAAAGCATTCAGTAAAATTATTTTTCAATCATTGCATATTTTTATTATTTGGGGGTTGTGTTCATAAGTATAAGAATATTCAAATAACGTATCAGCTATTACGTAATTAGAAAAAAAATCACTTTCTTTCACAAATAATACTTGGTTTAGAATTTTCAAATACATTTTAGGTCATATCTTGATGAATCTATATTGAAACTTGGGTATTAATTCTTAAGCAAATACGTATTTTGAGACAAAAAGAACTTTCTATTTACTGTACGCATTTTATTTAAAAAAAAATATCTATCATTTTTCTTATTGAACTAAAATTCTTAGATTGAATATAAACACATTATATATGCATATACAAATTGCATAAATGATAATAATGCTAATGATATTTTAGTAAAACATCAAAAAGTCAGGAGGAAATTAATTTTGAATAATAGAGCCTATATGTATTCCAAGGTACCTATCAAAAGATAATAATAAAAAAAGTAAATAGACCAAAAAACATATCTATTACGGTTTCTAAAGCTGGTACGGTTTAAGTGCTTTTATGTAGGGATAAACGATAAATGAAATATCGAATTTCAAAAATATCGAATATAGCGGATAATACTTAGATTTGCAGAAATATTCTAACACAGAATAAGAAAAGAAAACGTGGGAAATTAGTTTAAAGTGCATTTTTCTGCAAAATTAAGAAGAAAATAAATTCTATAAATTTAAAAAATTGAGCCTGGATGCTGGATAACTAACTCATATTTTAACGAAATTCTACCTACTTTAATGACGCCATCTACGCAAAAGATCTAATAATATGAATTAAATAAAATTTAAAAATAGAAAAATTGGGATAAGTATACTTATATGTATAAATATATACATATAAGTATACTCATGTGCATACATATAGACACTAGACCTACTAAATAAAAGAAATTTCTAACATTCGGTTTAAAATAATGGCATAGACTACTATATTTCAGCTAAAAGGTAAGAAATAAACAGCATTTTGGTTATACTTCATGAACGCAGATTTGAAGTTGGAAATCATTTGAAATTATAATTTACCATACTGGATTCTATTAATCATTTTAGAAGAACTATTTTCAAATCAAAATTATATGGTGATTCCACCTAAAGTGAAAGATCTATTAAGTATTTTTGTATACTTCATCCATTTAGAAACTGCCCATTTAGTTTACACTTTACAAAACTCCTACAAAACTCAATAATACTATAATCCCTTAACACCTAGCTTATGTCTCGCTCGTACAACACTGGATAAACATGTCCTAACATGTTTTATTACCAACTCGGTGACGAACAGCCTTTTATGATAACAAATGACCACCGATTTAAGATGGAAATCCAAGGCTTCCCTATTTGCCAACCCGGCAACAGTTCCTGGTAGATTAACCTTCACTGTCGCGTGGGTCAAACTAGCTCCATAAACCCCAGGACTGAGAATCCTACGTTATAAATGATTAACGACGCACACACCGGTCGATTAACAAAGTTACATTTACAGCACGACTCTGCATCAGGGGCCTCAGCCCAACTCGGTTAATTCGCATTTGATGGCGCTTGCCTTAATGATCTTTGTGAAGTCAACGGTGAACGCGATTACCTGAGGATAATTTTTACGCAATCTGTTTCACTAGCCTTGTATTACAAGGTTTCTATCAGTATTTTAGGGTTCTAAGTTCGGTGTAGCTGTATTTTAATGTTATTCCGTCAGGCAAATTAGGTTTTGGGTCTTGATGGTGGAAACAAGGACTTATTTGAAGAATGGTGTGAAGCTCTGTTGGATTCAATGTGTTTCTATTAGCGTAGTCTAATTTGTTCGAATCTCTGGACCTGTGATTTAGAGCCATTTCGTGTTTTATCCAGTTAGAAGTTGGCTAATGTTTAAATGTGCGCTAAGGCAGATGAATCGGCTCGTAATGTTGGGCATTATTCGTTATTCAAAGAGATGGCTCTATTGAATTCACCTTCCATTTTAGCAGAACGTTAGAAAAATGTCACTTGCATGCACTTATCAAACATTGCACTTATTTTTAAAATAAGAGGTGCTTGTTTACGTACAAACAATTTTACTTTTTTTAAAATCATTTTGAAATTTACATTTTGAATTGTGTGATTATGCTTTAAAAAGTTTGGATATAAATATTAATGAGTACCCGACATATTTATTTTCTCCTGAACATTGGAAGTAATATTCATTTGTTATCTGAATATATTAATTTCAGTAAGAATTGGCGCATATGTATGAATGAATATATGCATAATAAAAATATGAATTTGCGAAAATATAAATGCATTGCTGAATATTTTATTTTGGAGACATTTTTTCATTTTTTATTAGTCTTAACTAATAATTTGTAACTTAATACATTTTAAATAATAGGCTCCTGAATATTAGTTTTCGTCTAGGTATAATATGTTTCGATATCCTAAAACTAATCGGGAAAAAATCAATTATCCTATTATATTTGAAGCTAGTTTAGAAGTATTATATTATTACCATTTCAAATTATACTTAGAGTTCTTGTTACATTTCTAACATATTTCACATTCCTAAGCCAATTTTTTTATTCCAAATAACATAAGATCTTCTCTTGATCTTTTCCTTTACTATTTGGGAAAATTTAAAGCTGTGAAATATTTTATGTTCGGTCTAGAATAAAGTTAAACGAAAGTATACATTTAATTAGGAAATTTTCATTCAATGACTATTAAAACATAATTTTACGCTGTGTATGTTTTCTTTATTAAAGACACATAAATAGTTTATATTTTCTTTTTAATGTTACTTAGGGAACAAGGTTCGTTTATGATTATTTTAACTCCCTTCTATTGTATCCAATGTATACATTTGGAATTTTTAAGATATGCGGACATGGATATTAGATATTGTATTATTCACAGAGCTATGATATCAACCGAAAAATGTAGATGAATGGAATCATTTTACAAACCTATTTATTTTCAAATACCTAATATTTTATTAAGTTCAACTGGTCTAAGCGAGTATCTCAGCAAATTGATCTTACCGAATAAGAAACAATGTTGTGTTTGTTACCCATAATATTGTAACCCATTTTTGTTGCACGAGTGAAACGTTTAAAATTTTCTCATCATTAACTTGCAATGTATTTGAAATACTCTGGTAAAAAAAGAATATTATTTAAAAATTTGAAAAAAAGCGTGTAAAAAAAATTAAATTTAATTTCAGCATTAAATCATTTTTAAATAACCATGCAGAAAATAGTTAGAAACTATATCTCTAATGTTTATATGCCAGGAAAAAAAACACCGAATACAGAACAGAAACACATGGATTTTTTTGAATATTTCTGTCAAAATGTAAATGGTTCTAAAAGTCCGAAGCGATTCTACAGTTTTTGACAAATTACGTTTACGTATCCTCACACCATTTCTGATTTATAACGTATTAGATTTCTCCTAATTGTTTGAACTTTAATTATGGATAGCGTGAGATATATTAATATTGCTGCCAAAGGATGTGTTAAGATTAATATACCCTGACGTATAATAATACTTCATTTCATACTATATATTTTCTCCCATATGGTTCTAAATCAGATATTCTTAACAGTTTTAGTTCAGTAGATACATTTTTTTTGTTTAACATTTATAAACCCCGTGCACCACGCAATGTATAACACGGGGGCATACAACACAGACAGAAGAAAGGATTACAACACAAATATCCATGCCTTCTCCGGGATTCGAACCCAGTCCCTACGGCACCGCAATCAGCTTCACTGACCACTATACCGGATGGGCGGCAGTAGATACATTTATCAATAAGATAAATGCAACGATTGCTCACCCTAATGAGTTATTCTCTCATGGTATATTTAAATTTAATACAAAATTGTATAGGAAATCAAATACATAATTTGAATATTTCACATTTTAAGTAGTATTATATAATAGGATTTTATGTATAAAAAAAAACTAGATTAAAGACAGAACGCTTACTTTCAGCAAGAAAAAGACATTTATATATATTACGGCAGTCAAAAATGCAGCACATACTGTTACTTTTTCCATAAATTTAAAAGAAGAAAAAAAAACGAGCGATGAAAATTTATAATTGAAAATAAAATGAAATATATTTTTCTCATCAAAGCAAACATTTCTAGCTTTTTGAAAATAACAAAGTCTCTTTATTAAAAAAATATTTTCTAAGGCATATATCATGGTGAAGTACTTTGTTGAAAAGCCTATAACATCATATTTATGCGTATTTACTCTAAAATTGTTTCTAATATCAATGTAAAATGATAAATTTTTGAGTAAAATAAACAATTGCGTTATAGACATTATGCATTTCATACCCAGTTAACAAAGATTATAATGTACTAAAGGGGGACGTGGGTAGTCTAGTAGTTAGAGCGTCAGACCGGAAGGCCTGGGTTCGATTCCCGATGTCATCAAACACCACCGAACACGTGCTCGTTATATCAGTGGGACCGAAAGTCTTGTGGGCAGTCGTAGCAGCACCCTCCTGTGCAGGGGCTGGATAATATTTCATTCAGCTCCAGTTCAGTGCCTAAATTGTGGAGGTGGAGATAAGTGGTGACGCCATCTTTCGTGTATGAACCGAGCCAAATCGTACTGTTACCTGCACGGTACTCAAAGCTGAAAAAACTAACAACAAGTGTACACCTATCCCCTTGCAACCATGAATTTCGTGGGCCTTGATCTGACATCGACAAACACACAGTGGCATTAAAAACAACAATAATTGCACCATAATGTCCTAATAACTAAATTTGAGAATATTATGATACATGATTTTTATTTATAAATAATGCCCTCTTAAAATATTCAAGGATTTGCTATACATAATTCCTAAAAAGTAAAATTGGAGTGGTAAGAATAAATGTTTTTAACTAATGAAAAAAATGGGATCGATGGGGTGAAATATATGTGCAAATGTTTCAACTTATGAGGGCATGTGGTTACACCATAACCAGGATTTGGCAATAGTTGGTGGATTCCGTATATGCTATCAGCGACTAATTGCAGCTTTGAAATTATTGAAAGAGCATAAAAGAGGCATCTGTGATATGAATGAATGGAATATGAACAATATTTGCCGAAGGAATTATACCTTACCCTTGAGCAGCACGATTTCAGTTTCTCAATGTACGCAATAACCATTTTGTTGGATGACATTTAAGTAAAATTCAACGATGCGTAGCAAGATGATGGATAGACATCCGACAGGCTGACGTTGAGAAATGGATGGCACAGAAGTAAATGTCATCACTTTGACTGGCAATTTCGTAAAATAGATCACCGAACCCTATTTAAATGGCAAGTGATGCTCAAAGCATCATCCCATCGTAATAAGATCTAGAAGACTAACCATCCAACACATTCATGCATAAGAATCACCTGTGTGCCACAAAAAGTATCGGTTGTTACTTTCATGGAGATCAAAATTTTTTTAGGAACGAATGACAGCCGTGGACAAATGTACCATTGTACTGGGGTACGTCACTGCTACCCTATATAATCAGGCGTCACACTAGATGCCATGTCTTATCACATGCCAATCCAACCCAAATTTCATGTTGGGGTTGGATTGGCATCATAATAAGACTATAGATATCCTTTGTACATATCACAAGCAATTTAATAATATACTGATCATATTTACAGACAATCTAGTATGTTATTCCAACAGGACAATGTCCATCTTCCTATCGCACGACATCCTCTCAATAGCCTGAAAGAAATCAGCCTCTCCCAACTTAGTCGAACGCCTTACAGTGATTGAGATCTCCACCGGATTCGGTTTGGTGTAGAATATCATAGGTTATTACTAACGACATTGTTAACTGTAATTATCGTCATTTAGAAGTTTTTACAACTGCCCTTGGAACCCATATTAGATGTTGAATGCTGAGATGCCCAGCACTTATTTTTTTTGTTTCTTTAACCATTACTTTAGAGGCGATACATGATTAGTTTTATATGGCTAAAAGCCCTCATTCATGGCATATTGAAGAATATATCATTAGATTGTCTTTCACTAATACGAAATCCTTCCTTCATTACCAGTATTAATTGCAGCCAAATTAATCTAGCTTTACGAGATTTATTTTTTTCCAATTATATATGATATATGATATATATATATAATATATGATATATATATATATATATATATATATACTAATAATTTATTTTGTTTGCTTCTTTAATATTTAATAATTACTAAGCTTTTTTATATAAATGATCGACTTATTTCTGTTTACAAAAGTAATGACCTATTTTACTTTGATCAAACATTTATGAAAGCATATCTTTCCAGAAAAGCTCAAAATTTAATTTATTAAGCATCATAAGAATTTTAATTTCAGGATATTCTAATATCATCTCTGAAAATTAGCAAGATAGATTCTAGGGCACGATCCAAACTTTAAGGCCTATAAAGGGATTTCCTCAGCCTTAAAATCTTTAAAACTCTGGGAATTAATGCATATTCCACAGCGATAAATTGGCGAGTGAGATACCAGTTAAACTGCTTTAACTTGCATTACTGAAAATCTTTTAAGAGATCGGTGCTCACCGTATGTACTTAAAAGACTTTGCAACGTTTACTGACTTCCACAAACTGTAAGCTAAATAATTTTCTTTATTGTTCTCTTTAGTTACATGATTAATATTTCCGGTTTAGTTACTGTTTAATAGTTTTGTTTTACCTTACCGGTCATGTAAGGTGCAATAAGTAGGATAATTAAAAAAAATATTTCTCATACTTTATAGCATTGTAAAATTACCAGCTGGGTTAAGTATTCTTATAAAATATATCCGCTTAAATTTTTTGATGATTTCTTAAAATTAGTTTTAATGTGATTGCACGTGTTATTGAATAAAAATTGTTTGATAAAGTTGTATAATGTTTGATATCTTTCAAAAGCTTTTAAGGAAAATTTTTTTTTTTTTGAAAAAATGATTATTTTTATTCAGTTTGCGTATATTTTCAACATAATTGTATGAAACATTTCAAGTATGCATATACGTACACACATTCACGCACACACACGCACATATATACTGGTCCAATAAAGTTACGGCTCAACCTGTTCTTTGAGCCTAATTTGAAAATCGATGAATATATATCAAGAAATTTACGAGAAATGCATATTAAAGAGATTTATTATTGATTTAGACACAAAATTTTGCATGTGTTTAACACAAACATAAGCTGAAACAAGTAAAAAATAAATTAATTGGATAATGACCCAAGCTCAATTCTTGTTGAAGGCAGTGCATCACAGTTTTATGTAATAAAGTCTTAGAAACATTACGCAAATGGGTTCTAATAAGAAATGTGTTCAATATTAAATGCAATACAATGGGGTCACTCATGCCCGTGATGCAAAGCAATGTTTCAGAGATCACAATAGCAATCAAAGATCCAGCCACAGAATAAATCCTATTCCAGCTCGTGCAACGACTTTGGAGGAAAACTAAAGACGCCAACTAGTCTAACAAAGTGATTCTTAATATATTCTACTAGATACAGGTATAGAGGTTTAAATATCAATTATTTATATTCACTCCAAAGTATGATCTTCAAGAAAGTCGTGATTCGTGATTCAATGGATCACGAATCATCAAAATGATTTCAGTACCGAAATCAATGGCATATCATTCGCTATATTGATTCAGGATTTCAATCCGATACCGTATACCGGTCATATCTTTACCACGAAACATATATAGATTCAAAGAAAAGTTCTAACTGTGCTTCCACTATTCTGAACAATGATTTATTGATTACACCTGGTGCGTTGTTTGCTCCATATCAACAAAAGTTTTGGATCGTTCTTCATTGTGAACCTGGACTCATTTATGATGAACTGCGAAGATTATTGCTCTCTGATCAAGGAAATACATTATCTTGCCGAACAAAAACGGACACATCTCTGTCGTTTGAACAAGGGGACACGTACAACTGGCCATCTTGCTTACAGATATCTGCATTGTGAAGGGGTCACACCGTTGGAAAACAGATTTTTGTTTCTCCTGCCATCAAATGATATGCAATTATCTGAAGCACAGAAATTCTCATTTTTCTGGTCAAAGGACCTATAGAATGATCTATATCAGGCGTTGTAGCTAGCGATTGACCTAGAAAATGCTTAGTAGAGGAAGAATTTTTGAATGTAGTTCATTGCAGTTTATTATTCGATTTCAATGCAAGAGACACTGAGACATCCAGAAACAGTTTTTTTTAGTCTAAGTTTATTATTTTAGTAATGTTTTTAGATAAACTACTTGCAAGAGTAATTAAAACTCATTTAAATGAGTGTGAAATAAAATGTTGCCTTAAAATTAATACCGTTTTTGTTAATCTACAATTTAATTTTTGAAATACATTTCAATGTTTTATGTAAAAAAATAGTTATGACAAAGACAATAATAGGTATTAAATATTATAGTTGACACTAGTTGAATTTGCAAAGGAAAATTTAAAAAAATACTTTTTTTTTTGCAATATGGGTTCTGATTTTCTCCAAGCTTCATTATTATGTATTATTATACCAGATAGTTCGAAAAACATACTTTAATTCTTAAAGTAAATAATGTAGTAAATCAAAAATGTATATTTATCTGAATGCCAGGATGCAAGAAACATAATGAATGAAAAATATAAAGGAATATCAATAAAAATAAATAATTTTAGTAATTTACTAACTGAAAGAAGGAAAGAGAGCAAGAGCTTAAAAAATATATATTTCTTTTTTTTTCATAACAAAAATAGTTTTTATTCTATATTATCACGGGGTAATATATAACGTGCGTAATGAATATCGCACACCATGTATAAAAATGACTAATGATTAAAATGCACTGATGAAAAAAGAAAAGTCTCACATCTAACCAAAAAAAAAATGAATTCGATGCAGAAAAGTTTTACATTGAAAAAAAATAATAGCCAGCGCTAATAAGGGACACTGGATTTACTTCTTTAAAAATTTATTCTATAGAAGTGCTGAAAAGTGGAAAGAAAGAGCATGCAAAATTAAATTGGGATTTTCACTCTTTACCGAACATATATCCCAGCTCTCGAAGACAGGGATTATTAGCGATATTAAAGAAATGTATTCTGAAAACTGCCTTATATATAGAGAGAACAGCGGAAAATTAGTTAACACATCTCGCTCGGCAATTGGAAAAAAGCCAAATCTTTCAGAATGATTCAAAAAAAGGGGAGAAAAAGGGGCGAAATAAAAAAAAGCTTCTAACAGAACTCTGCAACAGATAAAATGAAAAGAAAACGAAGACTTTTCCCTCAGTAAGTGAAGAATAAAAAAAAGAAGCAAAATGCTTGAAAGAATTATGTTGCAAAAACATAAGCTTGGAGAAAATGAGCAGTAGGAAAGATAACACGCCACAAAATCTACCATGCGAGGTAAAACAAACCGTAAGACTTTCTTCAGTAAACCTCATTATAAATCGGATGCTACATAAGCAAATGAAACAAAAAGGAAACAGAACGAGTGAAAGAAATTGACAAGAAAGAAAAAAAGAACACAAAAAATTCAACCTTATCTTCTTCTCTCACGCAGGTTTTTCAAAGGCGATAAAAACAGAAAGAAAACAAAGTTAGATATAGTAAAACAACGCGCAGAACGGACAAGGTTTTATTGATCTCATTTTTTTTTTTTTATAAAATTTATTTTTCTGCGTTATGTCTAAGGGCTGTCCTTGTTTTTGTTTCGAAAAAAATCGTTGACAAGACATTCCTTTTGAGTTTAATTGAATAAAATGTCTAGCTTATTATATTTTAACCCCTTGAAGAACAAAAAATTTGCCTCAAAGAATGATTATTGGATAAAAATAATGATCTGAATGATTGTGACAATATCTTGATTATTTATTATTAGAGTTTATTAGTTTTATGCAAAATGATTGATAGATTTCAGACACAAGAACTAACAACTGGAGCTTTGTAACAAGTGCAACATCAGATGCATCGAAAAATAGCATCTTAGAAATTCGAAGTTTATATAATGTATATATATATTTTATTTATTCTTGTATAATAATCTTAAACAATTTGAAAAAAATGGATTGAATACATTGAAACTAACGAGAAGGTTAACTGTGTAGATTTTATCGAAAGATAAGAGAGTTAGTTCATATGTTATAAGACTTTAGTTATTTTAAAATTATATAATTTATAGCCTGCCATAATAATCTTTTTCAAAAGTCGGACATTATTTTTAATATCGCTGAAAAAAGCTGTTTAGTGATTGTAAAAAAATAAGAAGAAAATTCCTGTGTAGTTTTTTGTTTGTAATTACCATTGCAGCCCTACTATATTCTCTGGGAGCCCTTATGACATTTGAGTGTGGCACCACATAGGTAGATATCAATTTTTGATGCCCAGTTTTCTCCCCAGTTTCTCCCCCTGAGTTCTGACTAAAAGCAAAATTGTTGTTTTGCCGAGATCACCCAAGTCAAATAGGCATTCAAGAAATCTACAACATGTCTCATAATCATAAGATATGGACGCTGTGTCTATTTTTGGCGTCCTAAAAACAAACCGATTTGGGCTGGAATTGAACCTGCATACTCCGGCATACAAGGTCAGCGTCTAACCAACTACTTCATCCGGCCAACGAAATGCATACAATTGATAGCAATGTATTTGTTATTGGAAATAAAAATATTTGTCTATTCGATAATATTTCACAATTACACATGATCATACCACTGATAATCAGTGTTTTGTTGTACTGAGTAACCTATTCCTTTTTTTAAACTGATATTGCTGATTATGTTGCAGTTTCTCATAGTAATTTTTAATAAAATTTATAACTATATAGAAGTGTTTCGCAAATTCCACAACACATATATACCTTTCCAATAAGAAAAGCTTTTCAATACACTGAGAATTATATTTTTTAAGTGCTCAGAATATGTTATATTTTACATTTAATAGCTTCTTCATTTGTGATATGAATTTTAATATTAGGCAACACACTCCCACCATAAGGAGCCTGACAATAATTTTAGTAATTATTTGTTTTTCAATAAATAAATGCATCATGTCTATGTTTGTGTAGACAAACTCTGTATGTTTTGTTTAATCCACATTGTGTTTAAACTGAACCTTAAATAGTTATCACAGATGTGTGTCCAATCGAAATTTTATTAGCAGAAGGTTCGGTTTCATTCCAATAACAATATTTAAATTATACTTAAGAAATTAATATAACTAGCAGCCGCAGTGGATGAAAACACATGCTTATAGATCACTTCGCTTACATGTGTTCTGTTCCCGCGTAATATGATAAAGTTTTTTCCTCAAGGAAAGTACGAATGAGAAAAATTATAGTAAAATTATATTTAATTATTAGAAACTAACTTTAGTCCGACGACGTAACTAATTTGCACATTGTTTGCTTAAACGACGGGAGAATGAAGCAGAAAAGAAAGAAAATATTTATGTGTATCTAAATAAATTAATATATTATATAATTCATTAAACCAAACTATGACGCACAGAGAGAAAAGTTGGACATAACTTATTCTTGGAACATATATATATATATATATATATCAATGACTTTATAAATAATTATTACACAAAGACAGGCTCTCTTGAATTCTAACCTAATGAAAATAAGTGTACTACATTAAAAACAACAGATCTAATATAGTCTTGTTGTTATAATCTCTTACTGTTATTTTTTGAGCAAACCTTTAGTCCCATTAATCCTATTACTTAGACAGCCTCATATATCACAAGAAAAAGTTCATTTGCAATATACAAATATAATTATATGTTTTACTAGCATCAATCACATTAATACAAATAATTTCTTCTTATAAAATTTTATCTGTGTCATATTGATGATCTTAAAGCATTGTTCTTCATAAAATGTAATTTGTCTAAATCAGATGAGGCGCCAGTTACATTGGTAAAAGAGAATAGTTTCCAAATAATTGTGGTTTGCCAGATTTTTAGTCTACTGTAAGAAACTTTATTATTACATTATTAATGTGGGTCAGAGCATGGAATATATAGAGACATACAGACAGGCAAACTCGCGAAAATATTTCAAAATATAATTATCTCTGCTAAAGGATATATTATAACCATACTTCATGGAAATTTAATTTATGTTTATCTTGGATGAAGAAATATATAAGATTAATTCCCTAAATAAAGAATTTTACTGACAAAAAGGTTTTAAAGTAGGTGTTTTTTTATAAAAAAATGCATAAAAAATAATTTCTAGGATAAATGTTTCAAACTTATCCCTGAATTTATATACCTATAAATCATTTAGTCTTCAAGAGAAGGCAAAAGCTGTATTTTTTTAATTATGATCTTGATCCCACCAATGAAAATAAGAAATTCTAAAATCATTTTAACCACCCCTTAACTGCCGTCTAAAAGCAATGCATTTCGCTCCACAGGGCTACCGTTTTTTGCATAGGCGAGCATACGTAATGTATTTTAGGGGGGAAAAGGCACAAATAAGTAAATTTAGCAAATTAATATTATTTTGACTCACCTAGATGCTTTCGGATTAAACCAAAAGATCCTGTGTATTAAAAGCTTATTTGTTTCATGCATAACTATTGAAGACATTGTTCCTCTCATCTTTTACTAATGCGTGCATAAAAAAACATTATACACAGAAAAAAAATTCAAATCCTTTGCATTTTTTCTACCAATTCAATACAGAAGGATTTTCTAAGGACTTGGAGACGCGATGCACAATCTTTTGGAAAGATAACTTCATTACAACTTTGGGTATTATTTGTATAGTTAAAATAATTGTACTTGCTCATTGAACAAAGCATATCCATTTTTAGTTCAGACGCTTTGATCATTATTTTTGTACACATTCCTCAAGGTAGGGTGGTTTATTCATCAGAGCAGAGTTAGTTGATAACAAGATTTTTTTAGTTACAAACTGTATTACAATTTGCAATACACTCAAACTGTATTACAGTCAAATATGTCGAAAAGGTTATATTAATTATTGTTTGATATTACATCAAAATAATAAATTTATTATACTACTATATTTATTATTTATAATTGATTGAATTATATATATATGCGTGCATTTTTGCATATATCTTGCGCTCACATTTGTGCACACATTTGTGAATAAAAGTTATAAGAAAAAAATTAAAACCGGATCTAGAGATAGAATAAGAAAAACGACAGTCTTCAGTTATATTCATCCAGCCTTCAGATTATGTTCTTAATGTGATTAACACGTATTCGCTTTAGACATTCACAATGTGCTTAAAGTTATAATGGTCAACAAAAAAGCAGAATTTTTTAAGTAGTTTTTCATAGTATAGTTTTATTCAACTAATTCCTCAGTAATTAGCTTGATTACATCGTTAATTTCCTTTTCAAAGCAATTAGATGATTACGTATCGTGAAGTTTTTATCAAATGAGTACGTTTCTTTAAAATAAAAAACAAATAAAAACTAAATGTAGTGCTTTCAGTTAATGAAGTGAATAATTGTCTGGTGAAATAATTGTAATTATGCACTTGACTGAGAAGGTGATTTTAAATGATATTATGTAATTCTAATATCAAATTAAAAGCCTGTTCATGTATGCTAGTCGTAGTGTAGTGTTTTATAAAATAATTATTTAAATATATATTTGTTTCAGTGAATAAATATGTTACAGAGTTTAAATGAAGAATAATTTCAAATTCTTGCATTATAATAGCAAGTTCTTACATTTTTTGGTGCTGGTTTGGTTTGGTGATATGATATGGTCGTTCGTGTTTGAAAGTCTATAATTTTTTAAGTTGAGTAATTTAAATGTTTTTTTGCGCGTTATTACACATATATTGCTATTACTTTTGTTTCATTTCTTCCAACATTGAGCAATAAAACATAAAATTGGAAGGGATTGTTTTTCTGATTGCCATAATTTCATTAGTGACGCTAAAATTTAATAGTATTCTACACAAATGTGCTCATTTGGTATTCTTGTCATTCATAACAGAATTGTTTTTTATTTTAAAATAAAAGTCCTGCAGTGTGAAGTAAATGCTATTCTTAAGTTCATCTTTTAATCAAAATAGACGTATTTATGAAATACTAAAAAAATTTTGAGAACTCAGAAAAATTTATTCATATATATATATTTATAAATACATTAACATATTTTTGGCTTTTTAATATTTTTATTTGAAAAAAATTCAAATTTAAATTTGGCTTTCTGAAGAAAGTCTAAAATAAATGTAAATGTTTGAGGGCATCCCGCATGAGGTAGTTTTATATTTACTTTCAAATAAACAAAAAATTTCAAACTTTCTTTGAAATTAACACGTTTTTATAAGTTAAACTTGTATGTAACGAAGTTTTTGAAATTGAATTTTACCTTCTTTAAAACGTCAGATTAATTCGAAATTGT
Organism: Trichonephila clavata; assembly: GCA_019973975.1. Lineage (NCBI taxonomy): Eukaryota > Metazoa > Arthropoda > Arachnida > Araneae > Nephilidae > Trichonephila > Trichonephila clavata. Next base: position 55,762 of record BMAO01010301.1, read on the forward strand.
ACACACTTGTCAAGGACCAATGACAATACAATAATTCCATAATTTTGCTCCATTGTTCTGATCAGAATCATCACGAATAACGATTCTCGGATTTGGTGACTAATTCTTTATACCACTTCCAGATTTAGAGACTCATTGCATATACCATTTCCAAATTTGGCGTCTAACAGATTAAGGAGCAGTCCTAAAAGCGAATGAAATTGTACTTAATACAAATATAAAGTGTTCTTTATATGAGAAAGGGGAGGGTGGGTGCTTCAGCAATTTCTTACCATGATATAAACATTTGTATAGTTTTTCTGTAAATGGGAATAAAAAAAAGACTTGTGCATGTGAAAAAAAATTAATTTATGCTCTTACTGCTAAATATTTTTATTTTTATAAAGCAATACGTTTAGAAGTGATGATACGAATTAACATTATACCAATACGTTTGAAAGTTATTAATATGATTGACACATAATAAATCTTCTTAGCACACTTTTATTAATTTGGTATGCATCTATAGAGAAGAAATCTTTGAAATATAACGATACGGGACTCATCCGAGGTCCCGTAAACGGAGAGAAATAAATACCATACTGTCTCGTAAATTAATATCCATTGAAGAGCGAGACTAATTCTAAAAGTCACGTAATTCCGGTTCCAAATATCAGACTTAAGGATAAATTCAACAATGAATAAATGATAGTTTCAAAAAACTAAAAAAAAAACACTCTTTTGTTGTAGATTGAACTAAAAAATTAAAAAATAAAATAGTGAATTGAACTAAAAAGTAAAAAAAAAAGATCATTGCTAATATTAGAATAAAATAATTAACGAGAAAATTAATGTCATTGTGGTAAAAGCGAGGAATGCTTTGTACTACATTTTTACACTAACTCATCTTGTCTGTGTAGAGTTAGTAAGAAATTTTAACAATTAATATAGAGCACTCCACGCTTTTACCCCAAGGCATTAATTTTCTTGTGAATCATTTTATTCTTATATTAAGAATTATTTTTTAAAAAACCTAAACGCGCAAAATAAGATTGTAGTTTAATCTTTCAGTTGCTTATTTCAACAAGAGAAAGAATCCTAATCTAGATTGTAGACAATAAAATGCATATATATTGTCAGATTCCAGTATTGAGTAGCGTATCTAAATATATGTCATGCATTTACATTTCATTGAATATCTCATATTATGATTGTCATTTCTCAAAAGATCTACCAATAAATGTTTATCTGTTAAATGTCAGTTCTCCAAAATATTTGTATAAAGAGCACATTATGTACTGATTTCTATCAATAAATTATTTTTATACTCGTAAGTTGATACATTTTAATAAATGTTTGTGAATAAAACATTGAACATCTGCTTTGACTTTATCACGGATATCAAACCATGTAAAAGGTCGATAAAACGTATTACATCTGTACCTTACTTACTCAGATAACTACTTGTCGTATTCATTCAAGTCGAATCGGCAGTTTTCGACAGAAATCTCTCATTGCCCCAAGTCTTATCCTACCTGTATCAAAGGCAGCCAGAAAAGCACAAAAATCAACGACGCAATGTGCGCAATGACGCGAAAACTGAACTAAATCTTTGAACAAACAAACAGAATTATATTTCTCCAAACTTAATTTACATGCATGACAAGGTCTGTATCCTGAGCTTGGCACCCTACCGAAATTAGTTTCTGACATAATCGATACCAGCTAGTTCTTGTCGTTCGTTACGGGTTTATTGGGTGTAAAGTATTCATGTTTAACGAGCGAGTTTTAGATGGGAGGGGGCTAGTGTTTTATCACCCCCTAATTCCGGTCGCAAGGTTTAAAAGAGAAAATTGAAAACTGTCATTATTTTCCGATTATGTTGTCTGCAAGGATAGTTTTCAATTTATCTCGGTTGAATGAAGTAATTCACGAAGATAATTAATTAGCAACGCTGGTTTAAAATCGCTGATTTTTATGACTTTATTACCTGTTGCCACTTGCGTTGTTGTCCAGGAGTCAATTAGAATGGCTGGGTAACTTTAATTATATTTAGAGGATAATACAAGCCCAAGCTCATTTTAAAATTAAACGTGCATGCTGTAAAATTAAATATTAGTAATGAATGTATCAGCATTTGAAAAACTTCTAAAAATATTCTAAATATGCGATTGTTTGCAGTTTTTAAATATTTGTAATTCATAGGTTACGGAATGTTAAAATTAATCAGAAGTAAACTTATATAAACACGGCATTCGTTTTTAAATTTTTATTTTTATTTAAGGCTTATTGAAATGTATTTGCTTATAATTTTATGTTCGTTTCAGTTTCTATTTACTATTTACTTGTAAAAGTAAGTCTTGTAAAAAAACATGGTTCCATAAAAAATACTTTTTTATGCGTACTATTTTTCTCTACATGATACATATCTTATTTTTTATAAGCATTCCATAAGAAAATGTTAATAAATACGAAACACTGCAACATGTTGAAATGTTAAGTGCAATGGTTTTTTACTATTTATATTTGCAGTATTTTTACATTCTTAGTTGAGCAATTAAATTGTCGAGAGTTATTCTGTACCGAAAAAAATGAACTGCATTTAATAACTTCCATTATTTTTTTTCAAAAAACTTTCTTAAAATTATTAAATGTAAATCATAAAAAATGAGTTTTTATTTTTATATGTAATAAGTAGCTATTGAACTAATTTATATATATAATATGTTATTTTTCGAAGCTTTTTTAGTCCATTTTAATACACTCACATTCTTAACTAGTGCACAAAATAAATAATTTCAAACAGTACTATTGTTATATTAATCAAATCAACTTAAAAACAATAAATGTTTAAAACAGCACATTTTGAAAGCTTTTGTAATATTTACTAATGTGTACATACATCCAAACATCGATACAGGGAACTGATGCTCATAGCGATATAACGATGAACTTTACGCATCTGTTCCTAGAGGAACTCTCGTTTAATTAATGTTACTTTAAACCAGGTGTTTCCATTTTTATACCAAATTCGACTCCTTTTTTTAAAAAAAAAATTCTAGTCTTTACTTTTTTTTCTGTAATATGCAACTTACAATATTATAATTATACCAATAACTGTACAAAAAACCCCTACAAGAATACGTTTTAAATAAAACTATTAGCACACAATATTTATATATATTGTATTTATATCTTTGTTTTCAGTTTTGCCAATATAAGTACGATTTCACATATAATGATTGCGATTTCATAGAAGTTGCATTTTATTTACAATGGTAATGGTTTAATGTGTTTTAGATGTTTGTGTGTCCTGAAATTTTTATTCAACTCATAACTGTTAAAACTAAAACATATAACTAATACACACCAAATCTTTAATTTCACTAAGTTATATAAATGGAGAATATATAAAGGTATTAGCTTTATATAGCATATCATATACATAGTATTATGCTTTATATGCACGAATAATCACACTTCTATAAGCAAATTTGTATTATTATTTTTGTTTTTGCATTTTTAAACGATATCGCTATTTAATAATTGCATTCCTTAAAAATTAAGTATTATCCGACTACTTGCGAAAACTTTTTTTTAAATGGAAATACGAAAGATTTTTTTTTTCTTCTTGTTGGTTTTAGATTTGTTTAGGATATTTTAAGAAAAATATATGCTAAAGTTAACAATAGAAACAGAAATTATTATTACTAAAATGGATAAAAATTTACAAAAAATAACATAAACGTGGCCCCAAAAATTTCTAATGTACTAATGGATTCTGTACCAAATATTTATGAACAAATTTTCAATTTTTCAATTCTGATATGTTGCTATGTTATTCGTTTTTGAAATGACCTTTAGGATAAGAGATATTAATTTTTTCAAAATTTAGAGAACTTAATTTTAGTTATACGAAATTGCTTTAAAAAAAGTGATTATATTCACTTATATATAAAGAGCTGTAAATTTTGTAATAAAACAGTGATTGATGAATCTGAAATTCAAAACAGTTCTACTATTACATAGAACATACACAAAAAAAATCAGCCAATTATTTTCAAAACTCTTTTAGCAATCGCAGGCCCTGTTTGATATTTTCAGAATAAAAAAATTTCGAGTAAAACGCATTTTGATGTATGACATCTTTTTTAAAGTAATGGCATCTGCTTTTACCAAAACACTTGTAATTTTTGTTCTAGTGATCAAAAAATAATAACCTTTGTATTTTTATAAAGCTAATAAGATAGCCTATAAAATAAAATAATTTAATAAAATTGCCAAATTTTGGCAAATTTGCAATTTTAGGGTAGTCATATATTTTAAGAGTGAAAATAGCATTGATCAGCTCCAATAGACTTCTGGAATATTATAGAGCCTTTTTAAACTTATGAAGACACTCAAATGTTTAGCGGAGTTTAACAGGAATACCTCTCTTAATCTCTAACTATGAACACTTATAAAATTGAAAGTTTGCTTATAGTGAATTAAAATTTTAGTTTCACTAATTTTCGTAAATTTTGAATTTAGCAATGCGCTCAGGAGTACACATCACATTAAGACCTAGAAATATAGCATTCCTAAGCCTTTGTTTCAAATTCTCCTTCTTTTACCCCCTTTCCCCCATTTCCAGTCTTCTAGCCAGTTTAATAAAGATTCCTCACTATCCCATACTACAAGGGGTGATCAAATGAAAAGGTACGAAACGACATAAAAATGAAACAGTTAAATATTTGCATATTCCGCCAAGGGAGAATGTAGCGAGGCATCTCGGAATGCCATTGGAGACTCTGACTGGGATCGGATCATGCGCGGGTGCCCGCATGCGCAGGAGAGAGCAAATGCTCTTATAAAAAGCGGCGTCCAAATGATGCGAGTACAGAATTACTCGAGCACAGAAAAAGCATTAACTCCGATGTGTACTGTGAGACACTCCGACGCCTACGCAGGTCCATCAAGAACAAAAGATCGTGGCTGCTCACGGAGGGTGTGGTTCTGCTCCATGATAACGCGCGTCCACACGTCTCCAGAGTCACACAAATGGAACTGAACAAGTTCCAATGGAGACGTTGGACCATCCGTCCTACAGTCCGGACATGTCACCCTGCGATTTCCATGTGTTTGGTCCACTGAAGAAACACCTGAAAGGAAAGCGCTTCAACTCGGACGACGTACTCAAGGACACTGTAAGGACTGGGTCTCGTCACAGCCACAGGAATTCTGGGAACAAGGAATCCTGCGGCTTGTCATCAGTGGATCGTTGTGCTCAGGCCTATGGTGTATATTTTGAATAAAGTCTATATTTGTACCCACCGTGTCGTTTCGTACCTTTTCATTTGATCACCCTTATATATATATATATATATTTCATTTTTGCTTAGGCTTCTATCAACATTTTTGAAACAGAAAGTAAACTCGCATGGCAAGCACTTACCTTTACAGCAGCAGTGATTTAAGTAATGCCAAGTCTCACTATCATGCAGATAATGAAATCCGAGTCCTACCATCAACATTAATAGAGTATAATTAATATTTTTACTATTTTACAATTATTTAAATATTAAGACAAAATGTGTATTTATGTTACAAGAAATATATCGATAATTACCTTTTTACAACAGATAAAAAGAAGACGAGTTTTCGTTGTATTTGAAAAGAAAGCCACATTTGCCAGCTGAAAGTAAAACATGGACTACAACCAATCTGTTGATAAAAAGGGATACTTTTCTTTTTTCTGCAAACCCGCTCAATCGTTCGATTCGGGCTTTTCTTACATACTACTATTCCAGAAGCAAAAACGTAGAAGAATATCTATCCCCGCGATCATGCGGGTTGGGTCTTTAAAGGGATAATTCGCAGCCCTTTTCAATCTATACCAAGATTCTACTTCCTAAAAAGTTATGTGATTGATAGCATCTGATGCTTTACTTTCTCCAGAATTAAATCATTTTTTAATTGTATCGTTTACACGTTACTCACGTTCATTGTATGACGTAAATACATGGGTATGTTATAGCCTGGGGGCCTAAAGATCGGTCAACTGGATACGAACACAGGCTTTCGGCCACAATGGGGGACTCGTCTTGTTAGACTCAACCTTAACCCTTAAATGCATAATTTTTTTCTTTTGAGTTTTAAAAAATCGTTTTTTACAGGGATGTAGTTATAGGTTACGTAAAAAAAATTTAAAATTCAGGGGAAAAAAGAATTTACATTGAAAAAAATTGTATGTAGACATTTGGGCAACATACACTAATTCCCTAAAATCGAACATATATCCACAGAAATTTTCAAATGCAACATCAAACATTGATAGTCTACCTGATGATAGATGAAAAGTCTTTCTTTTAATAAGATAAATCAATCCTTTATAGAAACACCAAAAATAGAATATTTCTCCCCAAGTAACACAGTGAACTTAATCACCCACCATATCCAAATGTCAAATATATACTTTACACGCCAAGAAGTAATCCCTTTTTTCTTTCCCACACGATTTATTGTCTATGGATATCAACATGCGTTCAGAAACTCACACCCTCAGATTTTTGAATAATATTAATTAGAACTTGAATGTAGATAACTGATAGCAATAAGCATTTAAGAACTAATAAGACCAAGATTCGAATAATTTTAACGGTCAAATGTTATTCCGGTTTTAATCCCCCCAAAACTGGGAATTTCGGATGATTTGTCCAATGGCTACATGTGATGTCATGTCGTCCATGTATAGGCCCAGGTCTACTACCATACACCATCATTACTCATTCAGACAAATGACGGCAGTTGGTCAAGCAGTTTGAGTGATTGTAATTCATACACGTTTATTTGTTTCGGTTTGTAGGAATATCTGACAACGTATGCTACGTAGTGTCCGCTTTTATATATCATAGATGGGGCCTGCATTTGCATAGGACATAAGGCCTATTTTAACGTAGGAACCCAGGGTCTACATTTTCGTAAAGGCCCAGGGCCTCAAGAAGTCTTAAGACGTCCTGCATAAGTAATAAAGAGTCACGCCATTCTGTTCTCTGCAAAATAATTTTATCATGCATTCGTTAACTGGGTGCTCGAGGATTATTTTGAACGTAAATCATATGAGAGACGCAAGGATGTCTTAAAACTTCTTGAAACCCTGGGCCCACCCTACTCAAAAGTTGGCCTTGATCCTTTATACAAATGTAATCCCCGCCTATGACCCTTAAAATTAAACAGTACATTGTCAAATACTCGTACAAACAATAGCCCGAAAAAAGTAAATGTGCATGATTTACAATCACACACACCAGCTCGATCGACTGCCACTTTTTGATTGAATGAGTAATGATGGCGTATGGTGGTAGGCCTAGGCCTGTATGTGGACGATGATCATCACGTGTAACTAAACTAGATAACAGATCATCCAAAATTCCCAGTTTTTAGGAACCGGAAATAATATTTGACCTTTGAAATCATTCGAATTATGATATTCTTTAGGCTGAGTTGAGAACGAGACGAGGCCCCCATTGCGATAGAGGCCCTGTGCCTGGGCCCATGCCTTAAGACGTCCCTTGAGAGAGACAAAAAGAATTTAGTGCAAGAAACTCAATGAATCATATAGTAATTTCCTCATAAATTTGTGAGAGGCATTTGTTGCAACAAATGAGCATACCACGCAGGTCAACACATAGGGCTAAGAGCTTTTTATCGCATAATAATGTTACTAGAGCTTAAGTTTTCGGACTCACAACGAGAAAAGTTTTTATTCTTTCTGATGGTTCCAGAGATTTGTTTGCAATAACATCAACATTTCGGACAAGGCACTTTTCTCCAAAGCATGGTTTCATCTAAACGGTTATGGAAAGAAGCAAATATCTCTTAAATGACAACGACAAATATCTATTCAATAATACAAAGTCTTTAATATTCTCAAAAAATTGATGTATACCATCAAACGGAAACAGGTTACTGAACTTCTGTTTTTCGAGTTAATTGCTGATGGCTCTTTACACGACATTACCATACTAGCAATGAAATTGCTATGACGCACCATTGATGAGGTGTTGTTAAACCTTGCCAGTGTCACCCGAATCCAGTTCGGGCAACTACTATGTGCAAAATTTGTGATACTTAAACTCAGTTCGGGTAGGAGAAAGATTAACTTTTCTATTTTGCGAGGCCACAGCTCAGTTCCTTTCTGCTTCAAGATACTTAATTCACTATTTTCAGAATAGAGGGCATTAATAGTTCTAGTTTTTATTACGACTTAGTCGAGGGAGGGCATCCTACTAGTTTAAACTTGCTGTGCCTCACAGGTTAACACTTTCCAGAACACATTCCATCAACGGGGAAAAAATCTACTCCAACCAGACAGTGTTTATTTGCTGCCGAAAGATCAATGAAAAAGAGAAGAGGATAAGCAGTGAGACACGAGTTTATTGCGAAGAGTGTGATATGGGCTTGTGTGCAGAAATATACCATACTGTAAAAAATTTGCAAAATTTATGTATTGAAAATCATATTGTTGTGTTTTTATTTTATATCATACGGATTATATTACATTAGCTTCAAAATTTTGTTTAATTTGCTCTTATTGAATAAAATGAGTCTGTGATCCATTACTTTTCTTTGTGTATGTAAAAATTATAAATATACCAGGGGAGGCTATAATTAAACGACCCTACTTCAAAATTGTCTACAGACGAAACTATTGTTCAGAAAGTTGTAAAATTCTGTGTACGACATAAAGAAGGGATGGGAATTTGTTTGTACGAATAAAAAAAACTAGTTCAAAATTTCACCACTAGAGGGCGCTTTTGAATGAAAGCCACATTTATTACCTGTTTTCTATTTGTATTTTATCGCTTTTTTGTCCATAGGACATGGTAACACAATAACTGATACTCATTAAAAGACACAATCTCTAAAATGAACTGCAAACTTTAATTAAACTTCTTCGATAACTAATTTTCAAAGGATTTACACGAAGGAAGACGAAAATATGCAAATTTTTTCGACGTCACACAGCAATTGTTATAAAAGCAATTACCGTTCACGGGAGATTAGTTTATTTTCAGTGTGCTCGGTATTGCTAATCAGAATGTCATTACGTTTACCAAATCGAGCGTTGTTAGTAAAGTTATTCTATCAAAGCGATAATTCCGCAATAGTTGCTCTACGGAAATTTCGGTCTTTAAAGGGGATGCGAAAAGGTCCATTGACTGCTAAAATTCTTCGATTAATGGTAACCAAATTTGAAGAAACAGGATCGTTGAATGTTCGTTCTGGAAGAGAAAGAAAACCTGTTTCTGCAGAAGCAATAGAGAAAGTTGCACTTCAGGTGGAAGATGACAAAAGCATCCATCCAACGTGCAGGCTAGTACAAGTGTTCGCCGTGTGGCAGAAGCATTGGATCTGCCTCGTTCAACTGTCCAGAAGATCATGCGAAACATCCTCCGTTAGTATCCATATAAGCTTCAACTTGTGCAGGAATTGCTTCCACATGATTTCGAGACTCGACATCTGTTCGCACTGCAGTTTCTTGCTTGTTTGGAAGTTGATCAAGAATGGCCTTGGAATATTCTCTGGACAGACGAAGCACACTTTCATTTGGACGGTTCGGTAAATACTCACAACTGCCGAATTTTGGAAACAGACAATCCGCATTCAACCTTACAAGTTCCACTACACTCACCAAAAGTAAGTGTGGTGTGGGTTTTCCGCGTCTTTTATTCTTGGCCCGTATTTTTTCGAGGAATTAGGTGCTGGAGGTCCAGTAACATGTTCTATCACTGGACAGCGATATGCATCGTTATTACGGAATAAAATTATTCCGGATCTGCAAGCACGTCAGTGCCTTTCACGCATAATCTTTATGCAAGATGGAGCTCTTCCACACATTACACGTTGTGTGTTAATGGCGTTCTCAAACATCACTTCACAGAAGAACGTGTGATCAGCCGCCAATTTCGTCATCTGTGGCCTCCCCGATCGCCTGACCTCAATCCATGTGATTTTTGGCTTTGGGGCCATTTAAAACAGCTGGTAAGTTGTGATCAACCAAGAACTTTACCTGATCTCAAAGACAGTATTTCACAACATGTTCTTAACATTTCCCAAAACACACTGCGGTCAACGGTGGAACATGCTATCTTACGATTTCAAATAGTTGCTGAAAATGATGGCCATCATGTTGAGCATTTATTGTTGTAACAAAATTTGTAAACTGTTATAAATGTATGCTAAGTATTAATGTATGCTAAATATGATCTCCATTAAAAACGCCCTCTAGTGGCGAAATTTTTAACTGTTTTTTTTATTCGCTCAAACAAATTCCCATCCCTTCTTTATGTCGTACACATAATTTTACAGCTTTCTGAACAATAGTTTCGTCTGTATACAATTTTGAAGTAGGGTCGTGTAATTATGGACACCCGTTAGTAGTTATTGCTTTTAAAACTTTGTTTTTGTAGTAAAAACTATTTTCTAACTTTTATACATAATAATGAAAAAACAAAAATTAAACAGCCAAAAATTTTATTCATTTTTGGTCCATTCATCTGAAATATATGTCACAGTTAAGGGTTAAGGCCGGGTTGCTGATGTGAAGGTTGCTTTAGGACGACATGATGCCCGTTATGCTGGAGGCTTGAAAGGTCGGATAGTCATTTTTAGAGGGTCCAAGGGAACTAGAGGAAATGCGTTGGAGTGTCTTGATGTGTCATAGAGTGTATGCTAAATAAGGTGGAATACATTACGCCTACAAATCTGACACGTGACACAGAACAATTTTTGGATGCAGCCGGGATTACTGTTTGTCCATTGGTCCTTGTCACCTATCACCACTCGTGCGATGGACTGTGAAGCCGGAGACTGGCATGGGAACTGCAGTGGTCACCTCTCTACTGGCTGAAAAAAACGAGGTCAAAGGTTGACTTGCCCTAGAACATAAGTGTCTGGTTGTCTTGTCTTGGATGCTTCCCCACGCGAAACTGCCTAACCGTTTTGAAGTCATTAGTTCCCTAACAGGAAATCGGTCCTTTGTTGAAGACCGCCGCAAAATCATGCACAGTCTTGAAGTTTTGGGGGAATTTAACATTTCATTGTAAAGTCTTTCGTCACCTCTCATCCCTATCTGAGCATCCTCGATTTTTTTTGCGAAGATATTGTTAAAACAATGCTTATGAAGATAATCCACAAACAATATATTATCTAAAGACTGTCATTGGTCAAAGGATACAAGAATTTATGAGCGCGTTTCTCAAAATGAGGCCCAGTGGTCGAGTGGTAGAGCTTCTACACTACAGGTTCGGGTTCTATTCCCGGGTGGGGCAGCCTTTCATCCCTACTGCAGTGGGTCGATTAAGGAGTACCATGCTTGCTTGTGGACTTAAACACTGGGGTTTCGCTTCAGACTGACCACCTGATCGGGACATCTGCTCATGCACCTCACACCCGATGGGCATAGTATAGCCCTGGCCTTCATAGGCTGTTGCACAAACTGAGTTTGAGTTTCTCAAAATAAGTGCAAACGAGTTCATTTTACCTCTGAGAAAGAGCGAAAATTAAAAAAAAAATAATAATAGTAGCATATTTAATTTTTTTCTGAATTATATTTCACATGCTTCACACTATTAAAATAAAAACAGTTGCTTTAAAGTTTGTTGTGTTTGCACAGTAAATTCATGAAACATCAGTAAGAAAAAAAAACTTTAGGATACGCATATTGTTCATATCTTACCATATGTTATGATTTGTAGCTACAAAAAAAAAAAAAAAGGTGTGTTCAGAAGATAAAGATTTCAAATTCTTCAGAAAAAAATTATTACAATAGAAGTTTTCTGAGACAAAATATAAATATCATCATTATTTTAAACAAATTATTGACGGTGTTAGCTTTATTTAGAATTATTAAAGGTAATGTGGTGGATTCAATATGCTTAAAATTTTTGAACCACTGCCCAATTAGAAAAAAATTCTGTAAATAGAGTTAAGTCTTTATTGTTTTAGCAACAAAAGGCTCAAAATTCTGTCCAAAATTATATTTTTTACTTTAAATTGTGCATCCTATAATTAAATGTACAGGGTAATTCATAAAGAAGTATTTAAGTTTTGTTGGAGACAGTCACAGATGTTCTATGTGGGAATCTTTACTCACTCGATACACATTGGTAATCCATTTCCACCCAAACACGTATTAAAGTGTCTTAATCTCTCTAGTGGTTGGAACACGTTGTTTTTTCTCCGCTAGATCGACAAGAAAGGGCGAGAGGTATACCTTACCCTTCACATACCCCCACAGAAAAAATCACAAAGTGTTATGACAGGACTTCTGGAGAGCCCTCGGGTAAGAGGCATGTTGTACTCCGCTAATCGTCCGATCCATCGGTGAAGGAGATGTGCATCGAGGTAACCTCGCTGGTTAGCCGATCAATGTGATGGTGCAATATCCAACTGGAGAATGAAGTTGCAAAAGTCATCCTGCATCTGAAGCATCAACCAAAGAGTGAACGTAGCCAAAAAAGTGGCTCCCGTGACAGTTTACTAAATTCGTGAACACAAAATATACTTTTCTACTGGAGAAGCTACCATTTCCACTGACGTCACATGACATGCATACTATTGCCAATGTCACTTCTATCAGGTGCCAGACATGAACTTTATGAGTACATCTACTTACGGTTTGCTAAAGTGATACGTATCTTTGATTGTTACCGTTGTGAGCGCGACCTATTTGGTGTCGCTCCTTCACAGTCTTGCATACCTAAGGGTGGAGAGGGGGAAGCATCACCAGAAACTTCCATAATAACTATTATTTTATTACTATTCAAACACACTAATCAACCACAAGTGAAACTACAGGAGGAGACCTAGAAGTGATATATAAAGTGAGCAATCTATTCTAAGTGAACAACTCTAAGTAAACAAGCGCAAGTGATATGTTAATTTAATTCAAATCAATATATCTTAGATTTTTAAACCTTAATCCACTAATTTATTATAGTGATAAACTCCTCCCTAAACTCACGTTGTGATAATGAAATATATCTCACTTACAAATCACCGCAACAGTTCTCCTGCTCCTCTATCCTACAATTACAAAACCTTGACTTTATATGGTCAAAATAATTTAAATATCAAGGTTTCTTCTTGGCTGGGAATTAACGCGAATGCTAGCCCCAAAGTTTCCACAAGAGGATTAATGATAAGGTCACGTATAGTTCCGTCTCGCCCTTTTACAGCATCTGGAAAGTGTATACTTCTTTTTAAATCCTCCTTATTACGTTTCCCGCCCACAGATGTAAATCAGCTTCTTTTTGTGGATATGATCACTACGTTCAATGAACACCTACACCTTTAAAGTATTGCATGGTCTTGTCTTTGACTCTCTCCGGCAACCTTTGACACCACTAGGAAACACCCTACTCCGCCCACGAACCGAATGTAAATCGAGGATAAAGGGGCCGACCGCTATGATTCCGAAGACCCTAGAGAGGCAAAGAAGAGAGACGGTTATATAACTTTCGCAGAGATGGATGTGTCCTCCTCCTTACAAACAACCGAATTTGGACTCTAATAATCTAAGCAATAGCTTCGAAGTATGTACAGTAATAAATAGCTGTGACGTAAATAAACTAAATATTTAAATTAAAAAATATCACGTTACCGTCATTTATCTCAAACGCCACACCCTGTATAAAAAAATTAATGAAATTTTACATATTTTAATGTGTATACCTGTTTTGATTAAGGAATGCATTTCAACCAATGAAATTTTGAAAATAAAAAAGTTAAATTATTGAAAGGATTTATTACATTTGTTCATTTTATGATGAAAACAATATAAAAATGAATTAATTGAAAAACAGTGATGTGTAAATTTTTATGTGATTAGTTTTTGCTAAACAAAAGAGGAGGAGTTAAAATAAATATATCTATTGTAAGAACACAAGGGATTTTAAAGCTTAATTAAATTTTAATAAATTAAGACTTTTATTAATACTGTAATTATTTGATGAAATTAAGCACTTAGAAGAGGTATTTTCAGTTAGAAAGGTGAAGCAATTGCAAAGTGCATTAGGAAATTAAAAATTATAATTTCCTACTTGAAATTGTATGCTTCATTTTTGTTAAGTGTCTTATATTCTAAACATTGAATTCTCTAGCACATTTGAGGCTTACGCATTGGGAATAAAAAATAAACTCGATAATGGTAATAAACTAGATATTTGTGTTGAAAATTAAAAATATTATACTTATCAAGTATTTGAGATATGTACAAAGTTTTTAATCATAAACATTAAAAACCTATTTTTTTTATATCTTATCAATGTTATTTTATATACACTTTAATATTATTATATAAAAATAAAAATCAATAATGGATGCTTGTAAACGTAAAAAGGAAATTTTAATTTCCTGTAAAAAAGCAGCCGAATCAAATACATTGAAAACCTAAACTATTTATCTTAAGACTTAACACACATAAGGAGTTTTATACCTTACCTTAAAAATAATCATTATGTATAGTTACATTATAAATTTATCTTCGCTGGAAACATTAAATAACAGAAAAGAAATTAGACATAAAAATTATTAAATTAAATCGTATGCATTTTTTAAATTCATTTCATGCAAATGTTTTTCTTTGTTTAAGTAACAATATGTTTTATTCCTTCGCAAATTAAACTCTTTGGCACAACTGCTTATGAAAGCCAAGGTCTATTGTATCCATCTCAGTTTTTGCGACCTTGGGTGTTGAGATGCATGAGCAGATGAACCGGTCAAGTGGTCAGTCTGACGTGAAACCACCATTGTTTAGTTCTCAAGCAAGCTTGGTAATTAATCAACCCACTGAAGGGATTAAAGGCTGAGTCGACCAGTCCGGGGGTTGAGCTTCGAACCTCTGGCGTGGAAGCGGTTTTACTCATTTTTCATCAAAGAATTGGTAATGGATTATGCAGTCTGATAGAGAAAAAACTTAATTATTTTTAATAAAAAGGGAAAATAAATGTATCCAAAACAATTGTTTTCGACAAAATTCAAAACTTACAAGTTTTTTACGCGCGCGCGAATAATGGATATTTTATAAGTCTAAAAATTTAGTTTTATAAAAAAAATTCTTTTGATAAATATTTACAGTATATAAGGTTCTTCTTTCAAAACAGTAAGAGAAGAGAGAGAGTAAATCTGAACTAAGCAATTACTAAGAAAAAATCAAGTTTTTTTCTATATTGCAGGTCTTTTACAACAAAAAATAAAACGCAACTCACATACATATTGAGAAAAGAACCAACTAAGAATTCATTCAACACATCCAAAAATTCCAAAGGGCAAACTGAAATTCAGCAATAATATCTCGTCTTTTCGGATATTTTGAAAGAATTTCTAATCCGTCTCATTCCCTTTAGAATTTTCCTGAATTCCCAACACCCTTCCATTGATGAGTTTATAGGAAAATGGGAAAGGAACGAAGATGAGAAATATCGTCTGCCCTTCAGGAGATCCAGGGGGTCGAAAGGGGGGTGAACTGGGTGAATTCAGTGAGTGGGAGCAGTTTTCAAAGACAAATGACTTCTATTTCGTATCCATGGTGATCCGAACCTAAAAATCATTTTTTAATCACAAAAGCTACTTTGGTACCATGCCTCAGGTTGGTTATCTGAAAATGAGATTAAAAATACTGCCTTTTTTATCATTTATTTCACTTCGTTTCTTTTATACCAAACGATATTTCCTTTTGTCTCTTGAGATGCTTTTTTAAAACGATGTTTGAATCTAAGGGTAACAACGTTCTATTTTTTCCTGTCGCCCCCCCCCCCATGTCTATAATAATTATGAAAGAAATATGATTTAGAAAATGGGATACAATGTAGATTTATTGTTACAAGAGGAGATATTATGTATGTTTTTTTTACTGTCTGTATTTTCCCAATTTCTTTTCGTTACTTTCCCCAACCCCTTCTTTGTCATATTCTCGAATTAGAATGATAAGTGACGCGGAAAAGCTAATACAAGGATTGTTTAAAAGTACCCATCATATATCAGGTAGAAAAAGCAACAAACGTAAGAAAAACTTTTTTTCTTCATGGAACTTAGTTTAGCCAATTGCTCATAAATTTCAGGTATAGTGTATCGATAATGTTTAGTTTTTCTCTGTAACCTTACAATAAATTGAAAAGAGAGAATAGAAGAGCAAATTGTAAATTTCAAGAGGAAAAATGGAAATAAATAAACTTAGGGTGACTCTTTTCTTGCTGAACTTGATTTAAAAAGTTACCAAAAACGATTTTATTTACTTACTGATTTTATTACAATAATGCGCAAACAAAAGTCCTGTTTTACAGTTGTATTTATTCAGTTCCTACTATTAGCTCACTCTCTCTCTCTCTATACATATATATATCTTGTTCAAATTTTCAATCGTTAATAAAATAATTTCTATTCATCCGATGAAGTTCAAATAATTTTTTTAAACTTGTAGTGGATGACACTCGATGTTAATACAGTTTTTTTCAAAGATTAATTCCTTAATTACCAGTCAATTAACTAAATTTAATTATTTACTGGTATTCGACGTCAACTTAGATTTATCTCTATTGTTGTAATAATGTAACGGCTAAAACAATGACAAAAATTGGCGTCGAAAACCGGTTTTTGAGCCAAACTTGACAAACGGGTATGCATTGTTACAACAATGCACACACCACACACACACACACACACATATATATATACTAGCTGTACCTTGCCACGCGTTGCTGTGGCTCAGTCTGGTTAAAAAGAAAGCACATGTTTTCAGTATGTTTAAACATTTATATTGCATGTATGATTTTTTATTTAAAAATGTATAAATATATATACACAAAACTTTACTTAACCAATATCATTTGTAGTTTGTTCATCAACTTATTTTTGTCCTTATGTTATGAGCTTAAATTTATTGACATTGCATTTATAGTGGAGAACTCAAATTGAAAGATAAATTTTAAATGGCTCTACTCTGGATTCCTCGAGGGCAATAAGTTAGTTTTACAATGCTAATGTATATTTTTATTAAACCAGAGGTGTGTTCAAAAATGCACATTTCTATAAACAACATCATTTGGAAGCATGAATTTTATTTCCTGATGTTATATAGGGAATGTTTTGATTCTACAGTATATCTGGCGAGCAAAGCTTTTAATTGCACTGGTGGTTCTCCAAGTTGAGACAGTTTAATTTTTCCAGCAGTACAAAAAAACATTCCTTTCATTTCTCCCTTAAATTTCAGAGAATTGCAATAAAGATACACTTCAGTCATTCTGCTAATAAGAACATGCTGGCTCAACCTATGATCTTCCACTGGGTTGTACCGGAATGCAACGTGACGGATATTGTGTGATTGCTCACTCCAAAATCATGTTTGACGCTGATGTGCTGTTTCTGGTTGACATCTTTTAACCACTCGCAACTTACTGTATTCCTTTTGTTGAGAACAGAGAATATCTGAATGCTAAACACGAATGCTGGGCTCGCAAATGTGCATCCTCAAGTTTGGCTGCCTATTGCTCTGCTGCGCCCTCAGCATTTGCTTGTGTCATTCTTTGACTGCTTTTCTCGTTTGCTGATGCCTTTTCCTCCTTAATTTGATATGCAATTACACTCGTTGCACTACTTTTGCCTAGTGAGTATGAAAACCTATGTTTGATTTCCTGAAAGGCATTATTTTTAAGAAGCGAAGCTAACTGAGTGCACTTAAAAAGAAAAAAGTTAAAGCAAAAACATATAAAATTTTAAAACATTAAAAGGGGGGGGGGGTCAGGAACAAAAAGAAAGGGAAAATTTTTTTAAATACTAATGAAATATTTAACTTCTATTGTGCATCAATTAACACAGTTCAATTCCAACGCAAAGAGAGGTAGAAGATATTTTTATTCGAATATGCAAGAAAAATTCAAATATAAGCACGGATTTCGCAGTAGGAATCTACAACAAAGTATTCATAATGATGGAAGATTTTTGCAATTTACTATTCAATTAGCATTAGCAATTGTTATCAACAAATTTAAGGGCCTATCTTAAAAACAGAGTGGCTTTTATCTAAACACTGACTGCTTCATACATGGACAATTATTTGTTGTCTGGGTACTTAAATATTAGAATCAGTGTGCAGCCAAATTGCTGCCATGCAAATCACACTATTTTAAATCCAAATCTGTTTTTTTTTTTCATAAAAAATGTGTTAGGATCTTTTAGATATTAAAGTGTGATATGCATGGCACCAATTTTGTTTACAATCATGCTAACACATAAGTACTATTGTGTATTCCAGAGCAGCTGTCACCAATTGGTGATAGGAATTGGTTAGAAATTTTGGATGGTCCACAGAAAGACTGGCACATTATTTATACTTTTATGAAGATTCAGTTTTAAAAAAAAGATGAACATCAAAAAACATACTATGGATTATACTTTGCTAAAAACTTTTAGTTACCAATTTTAACAAATTTCCCGAGTTAAGCCATTTTTCAGCTATTTTTTCAGATTTTCCATCGAAATTTTTGAAAGTCAGCTTTGGTAACCATAGTAAATTGGTGGTAAAACACTTCAATCTGTTGATTGTTGGTATGTTATTGCTTTTCATGAAGTTTATTTTCAGGTGTATGGGAAAGTAAATAAAGATGTATATATGGCTATATATATATATATATATATATATATAGTGGTCCACATATTATAAAGTTATACATTAAATGGTTCATGAAGTGCTGAAGGTTGGCAACTGTTGTTCTAGATTAGGCAAACCAGACAATTTCTGTATCTGCACAGACAATGAAGCAACACAAATATCTACTCATAAGCATTGTAAAATTAACCCTTTAACCACAAGAAGAGCCATTTTAAATTTATTTTCAAACTTGGCACCTCCCACAATTTAAATAATTTTAGATTTATAACATAAGGACAAAAAAAAACCATAATTTAACCAGACTGAGCCACAGTGAGAGAATATTAACGTCGCACTGATTAGCAACACGAGGGCTTTTGGCGACGGTCCGCGTAATTGTGAACCATGGTCAAGTGACGCGGACCACACCTGAGCTGCCCCCCCCAGACTGAGCCACAGGAATGCGTGACTGGGTACAGCTACCTAAAACAAACTTAAATGTTAAAAAAGCTATCAAAAGCAAATTAGAGTTCAATATTTTGATGAAATCACCAAAAACAGTTCCAAACAAAGAAACTATTGGAACTATGTCAACCCAATTTTCTATGTGTCGCACACTGTGAATTGGCAACCATGTGCTTCCTTTTATATAATGTTGCAAAAACAGTGGCGATAATATGTAAATACCAAAACATACATAAAATATACATCAGATAATCTGAAATTTCCATTTGAAATTTCACAGTAACATCAAATAAAATTTTGAAATCACACAAAATAGATCCTTTGCGAATCTAATGTTATTGTCCCAACTTTTAGAAATTTCAACAATTTAGTGGAAAAATTCGCAGCCAGGTTGTGACGGGTGCTTACGCGTTTCACTAACCTTCTCTTATAAACTTTTAAATTGTATTTATTTTGACCAATCCCCACTGAGAGCTGAAAGTGTGACTTATGCAAATAAGATAGTTTCGGGTTTAGCGAGTTCGAAAGAGATATAAAAGGGAGAAATGAAATGAAGAGTTGGGAATGACTAAGCGGTTTGATAGAGGAGGACTCCGTGTTTGGATTGAAGAGTAAGCTACGTGATTGCTTAAGAAAGTATTTCTAAGAATTTAGTTTAACTAAGTGAAGTTTGATATCGGAAGGTAGATTATTGAAAAAGATTCATTAATTTGGTTCAGCCGTAATTGAAGATATCCTGGATTGAAGCCACTTCATAGATTCTACTAGTTTCCAAGTTCATTCCGAAGAAGATATCAGGTCTGTGATTTTTGTAGATTAGATTTAAATGTGTAGTTTGATTGTATGCGTTATTCCCCTCATGATATCAGTTAGTATTCCGTCGTCCGTAATTGAATTCTGATCGCACTCCATGATAATTTATTGTTCTTAAAGTTGATTATTAATTGTGTATTTCTATCCTAAGGAAATAATAAATAACTGATTTATTATTTGAGTAGTCATTAATTATGAATCCTACATATCCAACATAGATAATATGCAAAGGGTAATTAATAACCCTGGGGTAGTGGGAGACTGCGACACTGGCGCCCAAACGAAATACCGGAATAAAGAGCAGGTGCAGGATTTAGAGTTTTGCCGGAGTTATTTTTTTCGGGTAAAGAAAATGTGTCTGAGTTTATCAATAATATCGATGACAATATAGCTTACTATGAAATACCGGCGAATCTATCGTGTGCATATTTAAAAGGTCATTTAATTGGGAGAGCGTTAGAATGGTTTGAGGTAATCGGCTTCGAGTGTGTAAATGAAGAAGCGACTGCATTTGCAACACTTAAAAAGAAATTATCAGATAGTTTTCCGGTAATACGGAATAAATCAGAGCTAGAAGCTCAGTTTTTTTCGTCAAAACAATGGAGAGGTCAAGGCCCGTCAGACTTTATTTTTCAGCTGTTAAAAATACATAAAACCTTGGATTTAAAATTATGAC
The DNA here is from genome assembly GCA_019973975.1 of Trichonephila clavata. NCBI lineage: Eukaryota > Metazoa > Arthropoda > Arachnida > Araneae > Nephilidae > Trichonephila > Trichonephila clavata. The sequence continues at coordinate 76,323 of BMAO01010301.1, forward strand.
GAGATAAAATTGATCGATCACATAGTAATGCGACTAGAACCCCAAATAATGGATTATTTAGAAGTTCGAAACCCCACATCGAAAACTCAATTGATAGAGTTGGTAGACCGGCATGAGGAACGTCATAACTGCAGGGAAAACCAGGGTTCGAGTAATAATTTTGCTAGACGAAGTTGGGATGTGAGTAGGAATCCTGAGGAAAGAAGGAATAATAGAAATTGGAGAGATACTGGGGTCGGAAATAGTCAAAATGATCAAAGAGGACTAGGCAAGGGTGCGAATAATTTTTCTCGTCGTAATTATCAAAATCAAGGATTCGAGGGTGGAAATCGATACAATCAGCCAAATCAGAGAACAGACCGGTATCAGAACCGTAGGATGGTGGTTAGGAAGGATCCTAATGATGATTCAGCAAAACAGAATTGGAGGCGTGTTGATTGCAACAGCGAAAGGCAAAGAAATGCCAATTTAAACTCTCAAAGAGATCGTATTGAGTCAAATCCTCCTAATAGAATTAGACTTAATTCATTGCGATTATCACCAGTTGAACTTCCGTATGTGCCGATTTTGTTGCATGATACTTTTTTAAAAGCACTCTGGGATACAGGTGCGGAAAAGTCATTTATTTCAGAAAAAACGTACCGGTCATATTTTTCTTTCTGTCCTATAAAAAAATCGTTAGCTGAAGTAGTTACAGCTCAAGGGTCACAGTGCAGAAATTTAGGCACAGTTGAGTTGAGAATTAAAATAAGAGAATTTTCGAAGTTATGGAAATTTCATGTGATTGCTGAGATGCAATATCCATGCATCCTGGGTGTTGATTTCATGTCACACGCGAAAATTAGTTTTGATTTCCTGTCTAAATCGTTAATCATTCCGGATTCGCAAACGGAAAAAGTGGCAATTTTGGACGAACCGGTTCAAATAGATTTATCTAACACTAATTTAAATTCAAAACAAAAGCAGGAATTGCAGATTTTGTTTAAAGAATTTTCATGGATTGTTTTCGCTTAAGCCTGGTCTAACACATGTATTTTGTCATGAAATTGACACGGGTGATAGTCCTCCTGTTTTTTCGAGACCTTATCGCTATGACAGGGTCAAACAGGGTATAATCGACTACCATGTTCAGAAGATGTTGGGTGATGGAACATAGTTCCAACAACATCGCCCTACGCGTCTCCAGTTGTTTTATGTCGGAAGAAAACGGTTGCCGTTAGATGACCCAGAAGCTTATAGGTTTGCAATAGATATAGGAAGTTAAATGCGTCACGAGATATCCGCGATATCCGCTACATAATGATGATTTGATCACTAATATTCCGCACACCGAAATTATGACATCACTTGATTTACGCA
>BMAO01010302.1:0-43083 GCA_019973975.1 Trichonephila clavata
TGAGAAATAGCTGAGATTGAAGCCACTTATTAAAGGAATCCAAATAGTGAAGAAGTATTTAGAAGAACCTGCCATAACTAAAGATATCAGGTTAGTTCAATTTCCCAAATTAAATATAAGTGTGTAGCTTAATTATACGCGTCGACTACCGTGGATTCAGTTAGGATTCCGTCGTTCATAATCGAATTCTTCTCATACTCCACTGTATTTTATTGTTCTTAAAACTTGAATAGTATTTGTGTAATCTCTTAATTAAGAAAAGTCAATAAATAAGATTGATTTATTAAATAAGTAGTAATTAATCATGAATTCAACACATTCAGATTTAGATAATACAAGAAGGGGAGTTAATAATCTTAGAGGTAGTGATAGACTACGACAAATTATTCTCCATTTCACATTTGGAAATATATATTCAAGAAAATTCAGGTTTCATTGAAATTCATTGTAAACATTTGGGATCTATATTCATGAGGATTCTCTCCATTACGGATACAAATAACTGGATAGCGCATTTGTAACTGATGTATGAAATGAGTGAATTATTTATAGACCAACCATAGATCAAAGGTTGAACATGTAAGTCTAGAAAATACCAGAAACATGTATAAATCAATGCATCCTAGCTTAAATTAGAAATATTCTCCAAGCTCCTAATGTCCGATAGTTCATATTAAAACGCATGTGTCATTTGAATTCAAAGGAGTTTGCAACTTCCATATGAATTAATAAAGCCTCATTAATAAATGTTTTACAACAAACTTCAAATGCATCTGTTTCTAGTGAAATAGTTCGAAGGGTCTCGCTTAGATTGTTCTTCGAATTACATTACAACTACATTAGAGAAAACACTGAGGCAGCAATTCCTGGAAATATTTTTCTTCTGTACAGATACAAAAGAAAGGTAGAAAATCTCAGATTTATTTCTATTCTCCTGCACAGAAAATTGAAGACCAAAGTTTTCCATCATCCTCGCTCAACATCAAAGCACCATTTTTCTGATATCAAAGAAATATAACTCGTTCCAGATTTTTTGTTAGAAGAATGTGTAGCAGAGTCATTTTGCCATTTAGCCGTATGATGCACGAGTATTGGACATAAAACAATTTCGGTCCGTATTTTAAGCATCCCATCTCGAACTTCAACATCCATCAAACGCCATGTTCCCCATCTCCCTCGGAGCATTAATAACTTCTATCCTTTTTCGGACACGGCTAAGGAAAACATGGATTTAGGATCTTTTTCTTTCAATCTGACAAATGTTCACTGACAAAAGGCTTACTTTAAACTATTAACTCTTTGGAGTTTAGCACGGAATAAAATAGGGGTGTGTACAGAATTAGAACTATTTTTTTTAAAAAAAGTTTTGGTATTGTGTAAATTTTAAATGTATGTGTGCATGTATTTACATAACGTGTAAAAAAATTTTTATGCCTATCATGGGAACAAGTTTAAGCCCTTAATGTTGTTGGCGGATCATGCATGACTTTGTTGCTGCTCAGGAACACCGTGATTTAAGGTGACCACCTCCAGGTCTATAGACCACGCAGTATAAATGTTAGACGACTGGCAACAACGAGAAGAGAGAAAGAAAAAGCGAGATGCGTGTGTGTGTTGTGGGAAAAGGAACTTCGGAATACATAAGTTAATTTTCTTTTTGGTGTTTAGGAAAAGTATGTGACTTCCTGTCTTGTGATAAATATGTGTGAGAATTTAATAAACTAATTTTGGTTTATTACTGCCTTTTCACTGAGAAAATAATCCACACATACGCTACCACTACTAACACCATGTTACAGTAACTAAAACACTGCGACTACCATGCCACGTAGGAGGAAAGGTAGGAAAACCAAGTGGAAAGGCTGAAAAACTGATTTAATTAATGATTACTTAATTGTATTAGACAATATAACTTAAAAATATATGTATAACTTATAATTTAATGTTTTTATACTAGATTTGTTTTATCTATCACTTTTCAGAGCCACCTTTAGCTCAATCTGACAACAGCAATGACACCACACTTTTTTAAGAGTCTAATAACGGCATAGGAAGTAAAATTTTGCAGGGAAAAATCACCAATTGGGGTATTAATGTTGCTTTTTTTAATGCCCGTGTTTTATACTTATTCTCGGTTTGGTAAATTACCCTATAAGCTCCAGAAATATTGGCGATTTTCAGAACTTAAATTTTCTCCCTCACTGAATCTTATTTTTATATCTCATCATTAGTCCCCTTAATAAGTTTGATACTTTTCCGGTTCATAGATCGAACTTTAAAAAGCTCGGAATAGTGTCAGTTTTTTAAAAAAAAATAACTTTGTATAAAAATTAGAATTGCATTACATATTATTTGAAACATGTGAGTTTATTCATCACGTTAGTAATTTTAAATTTAGAATAAAATATTATGAATAGTAATTTCATTTTAACGGGTCTATTCGCGAGCCTCCTAATAATCCTCTAGGGGAAAACTATTTCTTAAAACAGTGTTCAATTGAAAACTTTCTCCCGAAAAAGAAGATGTGGTTTATGTATATGTATATATATCTATAAATCAAGGCTTATTCTTAAGCATTAACTTTTAGGTTCGAGAGAGAAGTTAGAGTTAGCTAATACAAGTTAGCGTAAGGTAATGGAAAGTTAGTCGAGAGTGGATCGACACTTAATTGCTTAAGATTTATAGATTTGTTAGTTGACAATTGAGCCAATAAGTTGTAATTGAATAATATCGACCACATGCCGAATTGCTGAGAAAAGAATTATGGTAACTCAGACCTTAAGTAATCAGATTGCTAAACGTAAGTTGATTGAATGTTAGCAATTATTAAAAATATCTTCTACCTTGCTTTTGTTCCTAAACTTAATTAAAGGTGAATTCCATACCCTGGGCTGTAGATATTTAGTAAGGAATAATAAATTAGAATTGTTCTGACTATGGCTGATCTTTATTCTAACTTCCAAACACTAATGAAAGGGGCAGCTCGATCATTACATCATCAGTTTTCTATTACGAAACTTGATTATTTTTAAAGAAAGAAAAACCGTATTATCTCAATATTAATATTCTTTCCTCTAAAAAAAAAAATGAAACTTATGTAAATTGTTCAGAAATAATTTGTCACTTCAAAAGTCGGGCAGTACTATAATCTTTCAAATTAAAAGCGTTTTAAAACGCCACATCACAATTATGAACACTTTTTCAAGTACATTCCGTGACATATTCTGATCCGTAGCACATATTTATTATATATATTATCATGGAAATCATCATTTCATTAGAATATTAAGCATAGGATTATTTTAACAGCAAGTAAAAAAAAAAAAAAAGTAATAGACAAAATGAAGACTTTATATTTCTAAAGCTGCTGATTAGGACCAGCAAAATTAGGGTTAAATATATTTTATGGATCCTACCTTCCCCTGTTCAGCAGAAATTTATACATAACAGGAAAACATACCAATATGAAAAGTTAGGCCTAAAACCAACCACGTGTAATTTGCAACCAAAAGAAAAATAAAGAAAATAGTAGAAAATATGAAAGGAAATGAATCCTAACAAAATACAAATAAAAATAATTTTGAAAAGGAATAATGAAGCAAAAACTTACATGAAAAAATGCAAATAACCGAAGAGCGGGAAAAACTGTACGTACGAGAACAATACGCTAAATGATCGTTAAAAATGACGTGTTAAGTTGATAAAGCCAGATGCAAAAATTAGTGGCGCCACTGGATAGTTTTTTTGTAATTAAACAAAGCAAATATATATATATATATATATATATATGTAATGACTTCTTCTAACTCTCCTTAACTGTACCCCGTGAAATTATTTCCTAGTTCTTTCGCCTAAGACTGTTATAATCTTAATCTAATTGTACGAGCGCATAATCTTAATCTAATTGCTCCCGCGCATTTGCAGCCAATCACGACTCCTGTTATAAAAGAGTCGTACGACCTTCACCGCCAATATAAAAACTCTGAACACACGGTTACGCGCGCTTCTTCTCTCTTGTCATCATGTAGTGTGTTGCAGCTAGTATTTGTGTGTATCGTCCTTTGCTTTATGTGTTCAAAATGTGAAATAATAATTTTAATTAACCACAAGAATGCCACTGCAAGCTCATTTAAAGAATCCATTCCAACGAATTTCCAGTACAACATCATCTATTACATTATATATATATATATATATATAATATATATATATATATATATATATATATCGTTTTTTTATCAGACATAAACTTTAAAATGTGGCGGTATAAAGATAAAAAAATAAGTTATGTTACTTGCTTCTTTTTTCTCACAGTTTTTTTTAAAGCATTCTATTTTGAACTATCTTGGCATGATTCTTATCTTAATCTTTTTTTAAAAAAGGAAGAATTTTTGTGTCGTACATACATGAAAGTAGCGGTCGTTACCTATTCGGGGAACTGATGTGAATGAAAAACAACATTTTCAATCTGGTTTTAATTCCAAAAATCTAAAAGCATTGTTAAGAAATTGTTATAACATTTAAATTAAAATTGATATTTGTTAGTTATTAATTTACTTGAAAATCCTAGTTAATTTATAATAATTTAGGTTTTAAAATACCATAAATGTTAAAAATTCATTGTTTTACACTTTTCTACACTTTTTATGCCTTTTATTTTTAAACTTCTCAAGAAATAAACTTTTATATAAAATTTTTTAACGAAGCATTTGGTAACGCGTAATGAAATACTACAAACTGTATAACTTACTACTTTAAAATGGATTGCATAGTACATATAAATTTCTGAAATGCAAGAGTTAGCCTTTCGTTAATAATACCCGGTACAGGAGTGAAATAAATTTTACAATTCCCATATATATAATTGCAGCTTGCAAATAGTGGTTAATTAGCTAGGGGATAACATTTAATCTGAGAGTAGGATATGTGGTTTCATAGTGATGGATGTACATTAATTTGTATAATTAGATGAAGGAACTGGAAAACAGATTGTTTATACGGACAAGTTTCAGAATTTAATGCTTAAAATATATCAACCCTATATGTGTATTCCAAAAACACTTAATTACAAATCGACTAAAGAAATGGAATATTTTTTCGCCATTTTGCTGCTTAGAAATAGTTTTGCAGTGTCTAAATGAAAAAATGTTTTAATTTTTTACCTCTCTCATTTCATTTATTGTGTTGAATACTATTATTAATTTGAATACTATGCTTTTACTTGTACATAGTGATCATACTTCATCAAAATTTGCATATATTTAGTTTTTTCGAAAGTTCAAATGTGCTGTATCTCAATGTTTCCTACATTAAAGGATTTTTATAAATTTAATAATGTTTTTTTAGGAAAGTTATTTAATATATGCATAAATAGGCACGGCAATTTTTGAGAGTTGAATATAATGATTTTCTTTATAGAATATTGAAATACACAAATAGATAATTTCATTAAAAATGCTCTTTGGATCTAATGTAAATCATAAATACTTTTTTTTATGCAATGTATAAAAATTTTACTTGTATAAAAATATATTTCTCAGTATCGAAAATTTCCTTTAACGTTAACCTATATTTCTAAATTATCCTAGAAATATAGCAATTCACATAAATCCTTTTAAATGTATTATTTCAAATTATTTATTCATCATTATAAAGTTATTTAAATACATATGCTTGTCTATATCTCAAATTTAAATTAATGTTGGATATATTTTTATTAAGTTTTTAAAATCGCAATTTTTACAAATGTTCTTAATAAACCTGCTGTTGAAAATATATACAGTTTGGAGCTTTGAAAAAAGCATATAAATTTTTAAAGTAATATTCCATATTATACCGGTATAAAACATCAAAAAAAATATTATTTGGAAACTCCTTGCATTTGTAACTCTTAAAGAATAAGACGATGGTACAGCCCTTCCATAAAATGGTCATTTATGTTCAATCCTTATATGATAATAATGAACAGATTGTATAAATAACGTCTATATATATTAAATAAAATGGAATAAGAAAAAAACTATATACATCATAACAGAAATAATGTGCAGTACGTCTTAAGCACTATCTTATACATAATAAGATCTCTAATAAAAATGCCAAAATAGAAATAAAAAAAACTGGTGAGAAGTTCAAGATTATGGATTTCTAATTTCATGTTCGTATTATATAAAAAGTTTTACCGATTCATTATTTTGCCTCCTGAAGAAGGAAGAAGATCAAATAGATTTGATTAACAAGTAACCAAGAAATAAAAGGCAAGACGGAGAATCACAACTTATTTGGTGCATAAAATATAATAGAATTCGAAAGTTAGTCCTTCAGTTCTTCATTTGAATGGCTTAAGCTCTCCTTCAATGATACTTAACGCAAATTTGATTACAATGAACTTATCGATTGTTTAGAATCAATAACATCACTTTTAAACTTGTCATTTACGATAAACCTTTCGGAAGTTTCTTTCTGAATAATAAAAGAGACATATATAAGAATGCCAAAGAAAGTTGTTTGTACCGGATTTGCAAACTAAGTTATTGACAGGAGAATTTCCGCGTAAACTCATTACAAAACTTCCGAGCGGTTGATTATTTTACTAAACTAACAGGATGAATTTACATACGTTGGACTGAGAATGTTATTCTCAATTAAATCCGATGTAAATTATTAGAATTTTAAGAACATTTAACACAATACATTAGATAGTACAAGCTACTGCGATTTTATATACAATGATTATTTATTTTCTTCGACATACGAGTATGTCACACATCTAAATCTTTAAGTGTTATATTTTAGACAAAAAATGATCTGCAATCCTTTTAAATTAATTGTATTTTTTATATAAATAAGAATATTACTACAACATTTCAAATTTGACAGAATTTAGTAGTCACAATCTTGCCCAGTGTTGTTACTTTTGATTCGTAAGTTTGAATCCTGGTGTCAGTAGAAAATCTACCTGTAGAAACCTGTTTTGTGCGGTAAAAAGGGACCGCATAAAAGAAATCGCAGAAAAAAATATATTCGAAAATTTCATTAATACTTTCATATAACAAACAACTTTGTCGACATACTACAGATAACTTCTTTTATGCGGCGGAGAGGGACCGCAGAAAAAAAAACGTGCAACTAGAGACTACGTCAATTGCTTACGAAATTTATGAGAATGTGCTTTCAAACAAAATAATTAATTAAACTACATTTGAAAACATTTTAAACACATTAATTTAGCATTGTATACTTGGAGAAGTTTTAAAAATGCGCATACATAACCCACTGCTACTCTTCGTAAACTAAAACACGAATTCTTCCTAATGAATTAGTTCACAACCGTTTTAGTCACGTGAAGATACAATGGACTAAATTCATGTGACGTCATAATCACATGATAATTTTAAACCACGTGTTTTTAGCCAATCAAGTTCAAAAACACATGTGACGTCATAGTCACGATAAATGCAATTATCTATTTTCAGCAAATCAGTTCATGCACTTCGTTGTTGCCAAATTAAGCTTTTTACAGGAACTTTTTTTTAAAATTAATATTTGTCACACTTTATTTAAAAGTACATGTTTAAAACAATATTTTTTTTCTTTAATTTTAAAATCTTTTTGCAGAAATTTCTTTTTATAACTCTTGAGCATCTTTACCCAACTATGCAATTTGAAATTTTACCTAAGTTTTACAAATAGAATAAAAAGTACGAGCTATAGTTTATTGTCCGTTTTGAATTCAATGTAGAACACGTGTTTATATTATCATGTGACCGTCATGAATTTAGTCCATTTCATTTGATTTATTTTTGGCACCATTAAATAAGGGATAAGTTTTTGCAACGACGGTTGGTTGGTAAGTTGCTTGTAAGCGTCCCAATAATCAGATATGCATGACTGAAGTTCTTTTAATTACTCTTTTATTAGCATCACCTGTATGTAACGGAATCTTTGAAATCAATATTTTTACCCACTTCAAATGGTAAGATTCATTCAAAATTTTGCATACTTGTCGATGACCACGATGACAATATAATAATTTAATAATTTTCTTTCAATGTCCTGATCAGGATCATCAGGATTAAAGAAGTCCCATTTCATATTTGGCAATTAATTTCAGATCCCATTTCCAGATTTGGTGACTAAAGATTAAGTTACAACCCTAAAGGGAAAACGCTCCTAGTTAATACAAATACAACAACAAAAGTGTTCTTTATGCCAAAAAGGGAAGGTTGCGTCAACACTTTCTTACTTTAATTTTAACAACTGCCCAGTTTTTCCAAGACTGGAAATAATTAAATGATAGATTCAAAAACTAAAATAAAAGAGCTTTTATTGTAGATTGTGAACTAAAAAAATGAAAAATAAATTATAGCTTAAAAAACTAAACCACGCGCTTTCATAAGAAATTGAACTAAAAAAAAATTCTTAATATAAGAATAAAATGAGTAACGAGAGAACGTTAATGTCATTGTGGTAAAAACTTGGGGGTGCTCGATATCTAATGTTATAATTCCTTACTAACTTTATTACGAAATACAGAGTAAAAATGTAGTACAAAGCACCCCAGGCTTTTACCGCATTGATATTAATTTTTTCGTTAGTCATTTTATTCTTATATTAAGAATTTTTTTTTTCCTTTTTAGTTCAATTTTTAGTTTTTTTGAACTATAATTTATTTGAGAGCTGGAACCCTTCATATATTTTATCCGTTGTCAAGGAATTCGGCTCTTCCTGTTCTGCTTGTTGTCTATCAAGTTATTGATGTCACTGTCATTGGTAGTTTCGTCTTCATCCAAGCGCCTGCTGCTGGCGCGTTGAGCGAAAGCAACTTAACGCACATTGTCGGGAGATTGTGTATAAGAAATGAGTAGTACGTCTTGAAGTGACGTGTACAGTGATAAAAAACAACACAGTGGTGGCAAAGCTATTGAAATTCATGTACCGTATAAAAAAAGATCGCACAAAAAGTTACACAAAATGAATCACACTAAAATAAACTCACCATAAAAAAGGACCCACACAAAAGCTGGTTTTAATTGTACATCAAAATCTACGTAAGCTCATAGTAGTGTTCCTCCGTTGTTTCATTTTGTGTGTCTTATCTCTATCAGAGCTTTCCTTGGACATGCTTCTTATCAATTACATGATGTTGTAACTCACTACATTGTTAAAGTTGAAATAAAAATAACTTTATGGCTACATCTTCCTCTGTTACTTTCCATCATTTTTAATGCCAGCGCTCGTAACACTATATTTTCTCCGTCACGCAATTTATGAGAAATAAGACCAAGTCGCTATACGTAATTTATAAGGAAATTCCATCTTGTATAAATGGAAATAAATATCCAGTAATAGATTCTGGCTCGTTTTCCCTAGTCTTCTATGTATTATTTTCTTGCAGTAAGATAATTAAAAATGTGATAATAATACTCCAGGGAGGGGGCTGGAAATGTAGGCATGGACACGTAATATAAGGAGACTGACTACATACGGAGTCATGATTTTGAAAACAAAAGCGTAAAAATTAATACTTTTTTGATATTTACTATCTGTTGAACTAGAAGACACATATAAAATTGTTTTACCATTATTATTACATAAAAAGAATCTTTTAGTGGGATATTTTGGCAAAAAAAGAATAAAGAAACATTATCAAAACATTCTCTTTTTTACGAACAATGTTTGAATAATAATATTTTCCATATATATATACAATTAAAATATCTACACCGAGACTGAATTGGAATTTTTGAAAAAAATTACACTTCTAGTGTAACGATCAATTTACATAATACAGAGTTTTTGTTAAAACCTCTCTACTCTGATGTAGGGTAGCCTAGTAGTTAGAGCATCAGACTCCAGACCGGAAGGTATGGGTTTGATGCCCGATGCCACCAAATGCCCTCCGAGTACACACGGAGTACATGCTCATTAAATCAGTGGGTCCGAATGGTGTCGCCATCTATCGTGTTGTATCGCGTGTATCGTGTTGTCAAAATCGTACTGTCACATTCATGGGGCTCAAATCTTAGGCTTACGACAGGCGTAAAATTCTAGCCCTTTGCCGCGATGAATTTCGTGGACCTTGAACTGATGTTACTTTGATCAGGTGGCATAAGAAACAACAACATTATATGAATGAATCCACTTCAAGATTACATAGTTTAAAAAACTTGGTTCAACACCGGTATATATATCTGAGTTATATATAAGCAAAATATCATTGAAACATTTTATATAAAATGAGAATGTTTTGAAAATATGTCACTTTTATTTTTTGTCAAAAGTAGCACTTAAAGAATTTTTTCTTGTAATATACTTAAAATAAAATTTATTTGCATATTCTAATTTAACTAACACTAAATGTCAAAAAAACATTTATGTGCGCTTTTTCAAATCATAATTTTGACGCAGTTAATCACCTAAATTGTAAAAATATATTTTTAAACGTAAATTAAAATATTTTCAGAAAAACATGTATAAACATTTTAGCTTTGAGAGTTATGTGATGATTTCAAAACAAGCAAAACGTGCGAAATTAATGCATTATTCTGAAATTTTAGGAATCAATACATTCGACAACTTGAGAAGAAATTTATTGCATACCGTTCCTAAATGTAGTTCGGAAATTGAAGCCAACATTTAATCATTCACAACGTTGTTGTCATGGGATTTTATCCTGGAAAATATATGAAATATAAGTGGAAGAGAAACATACAATACAAACAGAAGAAGAATATTGACTTTTTATTACAAACGATGATTCCAGCATATAACAGAAGAGGTGCGCCGCCTTCCAATCGAGACGGGAATCCATTTCAGGCGAAAGTCTGTCTTCTTTTCCAGAACAAGATAGATGCATGCATGTCTTATTCGGGATTCGTACCCGAGCCCACTCAATTACAACCCGAGAGACATATCCACCATACCGGCTGGACCGCATTTGTTGCGTTAAGACATGTTATTTCGTAAAATGTGAGACAAACTAAGATTTTTTTAATTTCTTGTATTACAAAAAACAAAAGTTGAGGAAAGGGCTTATGAATTTTTACGGTAATTAATCCACTCACAAACCACTTTTTCAAGCACGAAATTCAAATTTTATATTATATTAACGCAAATAGGTTCTAAAAGTTTTGAACTTTCTTTTCCCAATAAAAAACAATTATTTAAAGCTAAGTTCTAATGCTAGGGCTCGGAAAACGCCTAAAATTAGATTGATTTATAGATTTAATTTCAAGTCGGGTAATGGAATGCTAAAATCAATTTTATCTCCTCTTTCTCTACACATAAATTCCATGATCTAAAGTATCCTGAAAACCAATAAATCTCTGAAGGTTGAATGCGTTTGGTTAACAAATGGTTCAGCAATTTATCACAACCTTAGCCAAGCGTCGAGAAATTACTTTCGGCTATTTTTTCCAAATGGGCAGAGGTTGTGATTAATGAAAAACTTTTAAAAACCACAGTGCGTTATGTCAGCCGTGATAATTAAATACCTCTTGGATGAAAAGCCAACAGTGTTTTGTCCCAACCGAGGGGAAAGTTTCGCTCTGTGGACTTTTCCCCCGCTAATAATGGAATGTATTTATGAGGAAAAATAATTACATTTATGAAAAATGGCCAGAACAGCTTGTCATTTAGAGCCCTTTTTTTAGATGTATTTGGAGCAATTATCACTATCATTTAAATGAACAAACAATAACTTAATTCATTAATCATTTTACCAAATTTCTTTGTCTTATTCTAACAAAAATGCAATTAATTGTGAATGTTATTGAAATAAACCGATAAAAGATATGGTATTGAAAGGCCTTTTCAGTTTGGATGCTAATTCAATTAATTATTTGGCTCATTTGAGGAATCAAATGGGAATAACATAAAATTAAATAATTATACATATTTTAGGGGTAAATAAAATCAATTACCATATTTCTTGAATATGAATAAATGATGCAAAAATTAGGTATTGCTATGGTAAAAAATATGTTTATATATTTTAAGTTCCTATTGTAAAAATTAGATGACTCCTTAAAACTTTGAGCTTTTTGTGAAATTTTCACGCATTAAATAATTGAACAAGGTATATAAATCCAAGCGAAAGTAATAATAATAACTAACAGTACAAACCCTTAATAACAACATATTCCATGACACTTAAGTTTTCAAGTATCACCCTATTTCTAGTTATAAACAAAATCGGTAATTACGAATTATAATGTTGAACAATTTCATCAAATCAAAAGTCGTCGCCAAATGTGGTGACATAATGTTGAAAATTGATTTATCACATGTTCGAAATCAATGAATACGCTGACAATATTTGGCGAAATTTTTTGAATTAGCGACGTGTTTTGATTTCACAAAATTGGTCTCCGGTATAATTTTTACCTTTATATTTAGATCGAGAACTGAAATTTTTTGAAGAATCGCTTAGTAAGTTGTAAGATTTTATATCATATTAAAATGTACAAATCTTTAAATACCTAAATAAGGGATATTGTATAAATACAGATAATCTTTGATCACTGATTGAGATTTGAAAGTTGAGAAGTCTAATGCAAGTGTTCAAAAGAAATTGCTCAAATTTAAATTACGATTAATTGTGGTAAAAAAAAATAGGATTCATTTTCGGTTCAATAATTTAATCCAGTTTTTAAATTAAATAAAAAATGCAGTAATGAAATAATAATATACAGTTAAATAAATTTATAACCATTTGTGATGGTAATAAATTTATTTTTCAACTCGGATATTTGTCTTGTCTTGAATCCCTACAAAATGGATTAATTCCATACATACAAGTATAGGGCAAAATAGGAACACCTATGAAAAAATTAAAATATTTTTGGGCCACCTTTGACCTGAATGGCGACTTGCATTCGACTGGGATTAACAAATAATGATCATGAACAAATTTGTTAGATATTCTCACCCATTCCTCGTGAAGGGTCGTCTCGAGTTCAGATATTGTGAGTGGAGGAGGAAATCGATCATGAACTTAGTTCTCTAAAAAAAACCTACAAACACTCAATAATGTTCAAATCAGGTGACTGTGGACATCATGTTAGATGTTCCACTTCATTATGCTCATGTAGCTATATTTGAACACAACTAGACGTGTAAACAGGGGTGTTGTCATCTAGGAAAACAGGACTTTCTTCCGGAAAGAAAATCCGAAGCATAGAGTGAAGATGATCTGCAAGAATGCTTTGATAATGGTGGTCTGTGATCATACCCCTGTAGCTGACGAGAGACCCCAATACTTGAAAGATATTACGCCTCACACCATCTCAGAGCCCACCTCCATGTCTCGCGGTTGGAATTAGCCAGTTAACGCGAAGTGCTTCTGCCGATGTTCCTAAGGCAGCGTTTCTCAAACTGTGGATCGTGACAACTCCACGAGGGGGTCGCGAGCATATTGAAAAGTCAAAAACAAAAGATTATTTAAAATGAATTATTATTTTACTGAAAGTAAACAAACAAAATACATTCTAACATAACAAAAAGTAAAATACACATTTACACTGATATATTACACACATAAATGTATCAGTGCTACACAATGTATTTTAAAATTAATTTAACAATACTAAGTTAAGAACAAATTTAAAAATTATCAGGAACCCCATGGGCTAATCATAGAAAAAATTATATACAAAAATTAGCTCTTATATTTATAATCTGTACTGTTTATAACTAATTCCTCTGCCGAATAAAAGTTACGCGATTCGCTTCCCAATGCCAACCGTTTACTACGTAGGCGCACGCATGTGATGTATTTGGGGGGGGGGAGGAATAAAGAAGCAAATCCTTTGAAATAAGTAAAAACTTCGCAAACATATTCACAAGATTTTTTTATTGCATTCCAAAGCATTCGGAATAATTTTATGGATAACAGTGCAGAGAAAAGATCGTACTTCGAAAAGACATATATATACGTCCAGGAAAATTAACGCTTTGACTGAGCGAGACGTTTATATACGCGGGTGGCACTTAAGATGTTAAAGCCGTATCGTAGTTTTAGATCAAAGTACACTATTATTGAATGCCAACACATTGTTATTGTATGAAGGGGGCGCGATGAAAATTATGATTGAATATTGGGTCGCAAATATTGAAACTTTGAGAAGCACTGTCCTAAGGCGAATACACGTCCGATGATCAGGAATAATGTAAATGAGGATTCATAAGACCAGAGGACTTGTTCTTATTACAATTGTGTCTAGTTTAGGTGGTTTCCTAAGACACTGCAGTCTCTTTATAGCATTCTGTGCCGAAACTAACAGTTTTGGAATAACTACTATGCCATGAACGTTCACAGCATGCACCAACGTTGAATATTTTTCATGGATAGGGGGTTCTCTCTAAAGGAGGGTACTCGAACGTTATCTGCGACAGTGTGGTCTTGCAATTTAGGGGGAATATCCTTTTCAATACCCGTCTATCAAGGTCTTTCAACTTCGATTTTAGCCCACTGTTATGCTTCGAAGATCACATCCAGGTTTATGTAGGCCCTTGCCAGAGTGTTCCTTGAAATACCCACAAGTTTGGTTGTTCTGAACACGGACGCTCCTGGTAGGCGAGCTGCAACTATCACGCTTTTTTCATGTCAGAGAGGTCGGACATAATTACGCTTTGATAGGAACAGAATTTTTCTCATGCAACTCTCAAACTGCCAAATACTTGACTGATATTTTCCATTTCGCCGCTACTAGAGAGCACACTGTTGGCGACACATGTTGGCCGTTTATTGGACTGTCGAAGGACGAATAGTTTTTAAGTGGTTGTTCCTATTATTTTGTCCTTTTCTGTGTAATATATATATATATGTAATCGATATGAATAAATAATTTTTATTAAAATTAAAAATCAATCATAAGGTCATGGATTTAGATGCTTACATATATCGTGTAGAAAATGTATCAATCCTCAATTCCTGGATTAGATCGTTCTTATGTATCTAATGGAGTTTTTAGCATTAAATCCAAAGCACATACATGTAAAAGCATAAACATTTTAAATTGTATGAAATATTATTGCTTCACTTTTCTCTTTAAAAAGATCAAATAAATTAATAAAAATATTTAATAAAAAAATCTAGTACCTACAGTCACTTTTCTGAGAGTGTTAACGTTTTCTTTTTTCTAAAGGGTAAGAGGTTGGAAATTTAAGACAGTTTAAATATTTTAAATTCAAATGTGTGGCTAATATTTGCAAATAAATTTTCAAACCATACCTTAATATTTGATTTAAAAGTATATATATATCAGTTTCACCATTATTTCAGCTTTTCGTTGATAAAATTTTATAATCCAATACATCAATCCTAAGAGGACAAAACGTTTTGAAATAGAAAATCCCCACCCATCAATACCAATTTCCCAGTTTTATAACACTTTTGCTTTTGAAATATGTGCACTTATCAACATGGCTCCGTACTTTTCCCAGTTCAAATCATTTTTTATACCGACTCCAGCTCCCTTTTTATTGTCTTGATAAAAACAATTCTTATACCCTAACCAGAAATTATGTGATGGTCAAAAAATATTTTATCATTTATTTTCAGATATTTTAAGTGCTCCTTCTCAAACCGACAGGATTTTTAACTTCACCGAGAGCTTCGAAGTAAAAATATGTTTCTTTTTTTCTCTTTGCAGTATAAATTCTACTATAGCTTGCTGATTTTTATCATGTTATATTTCCTTACTTCTGGACATGCTAATGGACTAAATAATCTTTCCATATTCTTCTCGTTATCAAAGTCACATTAAGATAAGCATTACAAATAACGCTTAATTATTTATTTAAAAATAAATTATTATGAAAAGCAAATATAGTTTGGGAAACACACAACTCAAAAGTGGAAGATCTGAGTAAAGTAAATGTTTCTAAGATTTAATTACAAGTTTTTCAACAGACCACGTGCTTGAGCTACGCACCTACACGTGCGTAGCCTATTTTCTAAACCTACACACCTCAGAGCTTCGAACAATATTAAAGCAATTGAAAATATATTTTTGGTTACAACTTGTATTTTTCTACATCTTGGACAAATGAAAATATTCTCATCGATTAATTAATTATTATAATCGATGGGTCTATTTATTTATTAATCGATGAATATTGCTATTTTAATTGCTATTTTCTAAACATACACACCTCAGAGCTTCGAACAATATTAAAGCAACAGAAAAAAATATTTTTGGTACAACTTATATTTTTCTACATCGTGGAAAAATGAAAATATTCATCGATTAATTGTTTATTAATCGATGCATATTGATATTGCTATTTTTAAACCTACACACTTCAGAGCTTCGAACTATTTTAAAGCAATAGAAAAAGTATTTTTGGTTACAACTTATGCTTTTCTACATCGAGGACAAATGAAAATCTTCATCCGATTAATTGTTTATTAACATTAATTATTTCTCAGAAACATCGGAATAGACCTAATAATTTTTACCCACAAAATGACACGTAGAGAAACTGAGTTGGTACCCCACTTTTCTGACTTCAACACTACGCAAATGCGAGATTTGAGGCCTTGCCAGATTTGACATGCATTAACATCTCTCCAAGACGTATCTTTAGATTCACCAAGATATCAGGCAAGAATTTTATTAACGTCACTTGATAAAGGAAAGGAGGGGCTTTTCACGAAGGACCTCATAATTGTGTATCTTGGTCTATTGGTGAGGACGACACTTGTGTGAGCTGACAAAAAGTGTCTGCTTACTGTTTATTTGTTACCAATGACCTTGTCAATATCCTCTTGTATGACAGTCTTCAAGGGAACTCAAATGTATTGTCACATATCTCCCTATTTTTAGGGAGCACAGCAAACGTTTCTTACAATCTTTAAGGTACTTGTAGGGGGGGGGATGACTTCTATATATATGCGCAACCATTTTTCTTCCAAAATATTTTCTATGAAGAGGCTACATTTTTCCCGGGTGAACGACTTATTGGTTTTTATTGCTGTGTTTTACGGCTCATTATGGTTTATTGATGTAAATGAACAAATATAAAATGTAAATGAACCGAATATAAAGAAAGAAATGAGCATCTGTGCGATCCTTACTGGATGAAGTTGAAACTGATCAAACAAGGAAAGAACCCGATGATGTAATGGATATTACTCATGATAGCAAAGGTAATTTTGAGATAAGTGATGAACATCAAACGTTTGAGTTAAAAGGAAAGTTTTCAAATGCTTCTTAAAGAATTTCATCAACTGAAATATGAAGCTGTAAGTGTATCACGAAACACTGCGCCCTGTCAAAAAGACACAAGCAAGAAAAAATTCAACATGCTATATGTCTCGATCATCAAAGGACAGTAAAACTACAATAACTTGAACAAAATATTACAGTTTTACCTGCAAATACCATTCCTGAAATGTTAGCGAAAATTTTCCTTGAATTGTTCCCTTTATTAAAGTCACGCCCATTTGAAACATTTTACTTCAGTTTGATTGGATTTTTTTGTCAAATTACCTAAAGAAAAATTGAAAAGTCCATAAATGTAGGTAAAATAATTCAATTATTCACTTGAATCACTATTTTTATGGTGTATTGGTGTACAATAAAAATAATTATAAGAAAAGGATTGGGGTGACTCCGTCACCCAGTGCGACCCCTGACGTTATGTATTAAGTGCACGCCTTCTGCCGTGTTAAGAAGATAAATGACGTCACGTTATGAATTTCTAAAATCAATTGATATTTTCTGCATAAATTTATTACCCAAAGTTATATTCTCGTTAAAAGTTAATTTATAACATTAAAATTAAATTTGTAATTTGTCTGCCATACATATTTTGAAATAGTTTTTTTATTAGTTGGTTCATGACCAAACATTTGGTATAAAAAAGTGTACATGGAACAGTAATATGTGGAACCACTGTTCTAAACATTCACTTAGTCCTTAGGTTTGAATATCACTTCCCAACAAAATAAATTTATCATTAAGTTCCAGTGATATTCTGCATCTCCCTATGTATCTTAGTGTAATATCTGGCGGCTATCGTGCAGCTGGATTGTGTATCATGAATTCCAACCGGGCGCTAGAATGTGTGATACTAAGGTGACCGGAGCTCGTTTATTCGTGTAATTATTTGGCTGCGGGTTAGATAAGCGGGCTATTTGCTAAGGTTACGAAATTTGTGCTTTCTAGTTTCTCGCTGGTCTAAGGGATATTTTGGTCCTAGAGTAATAATATATTAGGTATTTGCATTTTTTTTATTGTTCCGTAAAATTTTAATTTTAAATCTCGTATGGTATTTATAAAAATTCAAAAAATTCTATCCCTTCTAAGAATTTTTTTTAATTCTAAAATCTATTAAATATCCATGTTATGGATTTCATTAAAAATAGTTTTATTTTTGATCATTTAATATTCAGTAGACACATATTAAACAAGTAATTTTTGTTATCTTCACGTATTTAAAAAAAAAGTCTGTCAAGCTTACATTTTCTAACAAATACATAATCCTTGACAGAAAATAAAAAAGAACTAGCTTTCATGGCCCGGCGTTGCACGGGCTTTTACCGAGTGCATACATGTGTGCATTGACAAAAAAACGTACAAAATGACAAATGAAATTCATATGAAAGTGTCTTTTTTTTAAACTACCTTTTTTAAAAAAATAATAAAGATAATCAGTTTTATAATATTTTTTAAAAATAATATATGGCTATGTTTTGTTTATTTTTTTACATATGTGTGTAAAATTTTTCATATTCAAGAAATATTTTTTATAAGAATTCATAAATTTATTGGTAATGAATTCGGAACTAGTTTGATATCACGGGGCAGGGCACCAAACGCCGTTTGGCGTGATAAGGAATCACGCCAAGCAGCGCATGCCGTTGGAATGAAATTCAAGATGGCGGCCTAGCGGTAAGACTCGTCAGGAAAATAATTTTAAAGAACTGTTTTGAAAAACATTAAAATCGATTTCAAATGAAGAATTTAGAAATAGATTGAGACAAACTAAGATCAATAAAATAATTAATATCAAAATTATAAAAAAATCATATGTACTAATAGTAATATTATGCAGTATACAATAATCTTGTAATATAATGTTATAGAAATTATTATATATATATATATAATGTTCATATAATACTAAATAGTAATAATTATTAGATAGTATATGGTATTACTTTTTATTTTATATAATAATAATCACATAATATAGTTTAATAGATTTTATAAAAAAGAATAATCATCCTATTGTAATATAAATAAGAATCGTACAGATATAAGAATACTCATTTAACATAATTATAAAAAACAACAAAATAATAATTGTAAATAAATAACATTTTAATAATAAATAAATAACATAATACTTAGAAATAAATAAAATAATAATAAAAATAAATAACACATGTAATAATAATTATAAAATAATTATTACAAATAACGTATATTATATGATTATTACGCATTCTAATAATTTTTTTATATTAATAAAATAATTACATAATATATATTAAAATAGATAATGAATAGCAACTAAAAAGTACTGAAAGCTTGCTATGTTCCAAAAACTGCAAATTTCTTCAGCGAATTTCATCGAACAAGAAACGAAAAAAAAATATATATTTTTAAAAAGTAAAATAAACTGTGAAAATAAACAATTTTTATAGAAATAATTAAAAATATAACACTCATTCTTTTAAAAAAATATCCTAGTTCTCACCAATGATATTAGAAATATCCATATTCGAAAATAGCATTAAATAAAACAGAAGACTGAAATATATTTTGATTCCGGATTGCAATGAAAATGGTTAAATTGCAAAAGAAATAGAAATAAAATCGTCTGAAATTAATAGGATTACCGCGGGAACAGAACCAATACAAATTATTTCTAATATATGTTATCTCCATGGCAACCACATCACCAAACGATAAAAATATCAAGGTAACCATATTGTAATGTTATCGCCCATCTCGGCGAACATAAACAACTTGGCGTGATGCCCCGTGATATCAAACTAGCAGGATTAATTCAGTGATATGAAATTCCCTGAATGAAATCAAAATCTAAAAACTATAATAATTATATAAAAGGAGTGAGCTTGTGAATCATGACACAGTTATAAAATAGCAATATAATAACTAACAAAATATAACATGCATGCACAGCTATTTCATGGTTAATTATGTTTTGTTCATTATTGTACATAAACTGATTTTTGTGATTGCAGTTTTAAGAAATTGTGCATATTTTTCAGAATCTAAAAATACTAACGCTCATATGTACATTGATAAAAGTGTCTACTTATTTTATTTTTTTAAATTTCAGACTACCTTTTTTTTAAGAAAAGAAG
Organism: Trichonephila clavata; assembly: GCA_019973975.1. NCBI lineage: Eukaryota > Metazoa > Arthropoda > Arachnida > Araneae > Nephilidae > Trichonephila > Trichonephila clavata. The sequence goes on from BMAO01010302.1 coordinate 20,348, forward strand.
TAAAGATTATCTGTCTTATTATGTTTTTCAAAGATAATATGCAGGTATTTCATTAAAAAACTGGTTAATTATATTTTTTCATTATTTTATACATGTAAAATATTTTTCACATATGACAAATTAAATTGATAAAAGTGTTTGATTCTTTTTAAAAAAGGTAGTTTTAAATGTTAAAAAATAAATGAAGATGATCAGTTTTACAATATTTTTCAAAGATAATATACAGTTATTTAATTGAAAAACTGGTTAATTATTTTATATATGTTCATTATTTTATATATGTGTGTAAAATATTTTTCATATTCAAAAATATTTTGATAAGAAGTGTTACGTATATGAAGAAATGTATTACAAAATTATGTTAGGTTCAGTAAAACAAAGGAAAAAATATTTTCAAATCAAAGTAACCTTTGTAACTTTAGAAAATGCTTGAAGTATCATTATAAGGCAAAGAAAATAGGCTTAATAATGAAGAATATATATATGTTATGCTGAACTATCAAAATGTAAGCAGAAAAATATTCACATCACATCTAAATGCATTAAAATGGACGTAAATGACACAGGATTTTCTTCTCAGCATAAAAGTAAAAAAAAAAAATTCTTTTGAGTCAAGAATCAAAAAATTTTGATTAATTTCTAAGTTAAACTTTCCACACAGACCTGACAATCCCTCCACCAACTCCCCTGAAATCAGGAACAACCAGGTTGGCCAATACTGACTGGCAAGTTCCCAGAGGATAAAAATAACAATATTTCAATGGTATAAAATTTCCTGAATGAAATCAAAGTCTAAAAACTACAATAATTATATAAAAGAGTGAGCTTGTGAATATCGTAAACTCTTTAAAAAGAGAGGGGAATGACTCTATATGCTTTTTTGAGTGATTTTTTTTGTTCAAAATTTCCTCTAAAATTCAGAACCCGCGTTATATAAACCGAATTGAAGGTTAAGGAAAAAATTTCCTGTAATTTTGAAACATTTTGACTCGAACTTTTGGCTAAGAGGTGAAAGGGTTTGAATATATATCAATCGGAATTGCTATAAAGTATTACCCTAACGACAATACCTTAATATTTAGTTTAACCTAGCAGTAAACGCATTTTTTCACTCTTTATCTTTTGCAATATGTATGCTATTTATACATTCTTCGAAATTTCTTTGCTTGGAAAATGAGACGAAGCAAAAATTCGTATACGGCACATAATCGTTGACCTATGTTTCAAGACCATCAGGAAAAACTAACTGTATGATCATGCATTCAAACATCAAAACGATTAAAAGAGAATTTTATGGTCTCTTAGGAAAGTCGAATTCCGATACTGACTTTGAAGGAATCCTGGGGCTAGTTTTCATCTTTTACAAAATACCTGCATTAAGAGTACCCAAAGAGTTAATGATTAATATCGTTTACGCATGGTTAGAGTAAAATGTATAACAAAAAAAAAATTTTTAAGCTGCATTTTTTTTTTTTTTTTGAGTTTAGAGGACTTTGATGTATAAGTCAACCCCCTTACTTGCATTTTAAAAATGTTCCAAAAATTATACGTACGTTATTTTAGTTTTACATCTGAAATGTACAAACTCTCAAGAAAAAAAAATATTTCATTTTTATATCAATTAATGTGAATTTAGGTTTTTAAGATGTCAAGAATTATGCGAGTTTTTCATTATCAAGCAAAAAATTAATCAATTTAAATTCTACACTTTCATTTAATTCCAGGCAAAACAAGCAATGAAACAAAATTATATTTTTATAAAATACACTCTAATTAAAAATACAATAGTAATCAAAACTCTATTTCCCTTCTATAAATTCTTATTACTTTCAACTAAACTCACTACACACACACAACACACTTAACTTTAAATATGAGAGTATTAATAGATTTATAATTAATTATCTATATTTGAATTTAATTTTATGCGATGCTTCTGGGGATTATCTTTGTAAGATAGGATATTAAATTGGTATCTTCATGAATAAGTTATTTTACTTAAAACACTCACTTTCCAAGACAACTATGAATTACTTAAGAGTGAAATTTGAGCCTTAGAGGCTTAATTCTGAATCGTAGGATAGAATTATAGTCCTTTTAATAGAATTATTAAAGATAACTATTTCAGTATCGATGAAAGGCAGAAGATAATTAAATGGAATTTTATAAGCTTACAAATACAATTAAGAAACAATTGCGATAGCAAAATAATTATCTTGATGGTAGTTGAACATAAAAGCAATTGTGTTTTGAATTGTTGAGAGATATTAAATGGAATGAAAATGAAATGTAGGTCTTTTATTTTTTACAAAACATAGTAAGCAACTATTTAATGACTCTTAGAAATAGCAAAACGTACAAAATAGATAAAAAGACTCCGAATATAAAATTAAAATAATATAATATTAAATTAATATTTGTTGAAAACAAAATAGAACTAAAAAAAATAACACAAATAAATATTTTTTTTTGTTGAGCTACAAGACTTTATAAGCTGATAAAATTGATAGAAACATAATTGAGTTTTGATGGGCATAAATATAAATTAATAGTGATATTATTATATTTATACATATTATTATTGATACTGAAACGAAAAAAATATACTATAAATTTTGCTTCATACAGTTATGGTTTTTAGCGCGTTTTTCACGTAGTGGAACAAAAGCGCTATTAGGACGCAAATTTCATCTTCGTCTTCATTCCATATTTTGTTGTACCTTTTTCTCAGCCAATAAGCAACCAATTGACCTCGGGTTTTTTGGCATTTGGTCGCATTTGTGCCCTAGATGAGCAGAATCATATTTAAATTTTCCCGTAGTTTTCCCGAATTTTCCTACAAATTTTCCTGAATTTCGCTAATTTATAACAAAATTTTCTCAAATTTTACCTAGTAAATTTATTGTTTGCAAAAAGTTTTTTAAAAAAAATCTACCTGCATTTTGGAAGAAACCTTCACAAAAATGAGGAAATCTTCACAAAAAAAAAGTTCAGAAAACAAGTATAAAAGGCTCTGATTTTACTTTTTTAATTTAATTCTTTTTTTAAACATTAAAGTGATAAGATGTATAGTGTGAAGCGAATAGTTTTTTTTTGAAAACTAAAAGTGATAAATTGATAAGATATATATTGTAAAGTAGGGCTTTTGTAGCTTCTGTAAAAAAAAATTTTTTTTTTTTTGCTTTTTTATAGTGCTGATACAGATTTGTGTCATTATTTCTTTTCAGCTCAATAGTAGTACATTTAGAGGAGTGGTACAGTACTATTTTCTGTTAGCAAAAAGTTCATTAGTTGCATTATTGTAAAATACAACATGTCGAAAAACGCGCTAAAATTACTTGGCCATGCCAATGATTGATATCTTGTTTCAATAAAATGCATTTTCTGACATAGATGAGAGGAGAGTAATACGGAATACCGTTTGTATTTCTAATAACTGTACTGGGTTTTGATAAAAACCCTCAAATTCAACATGAATTTGTACAATAACTATTTGTAATAAATTGTCACTTTTCAAAAAAATATTTGTTTTTTGTTATAAAGTTTTTTAAAAAAAATGTTTTAAATGAAGGTTATTATGGAATAGTCAGGTAATAGTGGAGTAAAGTGATTTAAACCAATGGAAAACTAACTAGTCTTCGTAAAAATTATTTATTTTTAACTATAAAAATCTATTTTCAAAATTACGAGCAAGTCATTTCTATTCTGAATGTAATTTTAAGGGGGGAAAACAATCTGCTTTTTTTGCTCTGGTACAGTCAAGATGAGCTCACAAAAAGCATCTGCAAATTGAGTTCAAATTTTTTGTCCTTGATCTTCTGATAGTTTTCCAATATATAAGATAATGACTTTTTAAAAGCAAACAAAAATATAGAATGAATACTAAGACTCCAAAAATGATTATTAAATGAATATAATTCAGAGAGAACAAAAAGCTAATTAACAAATAAACCAAATATACGCTTTATGTTGAAATAGAAAAGTTTATAAGTAGTTAAAGATAATAAAAAAACGTAATTTAATGGTTTTAAAAATTTAATATCTGGAACCGATATTATTTATATTTAATGTATATAAGATGAAATTAGACAATATTTTTTTCATACAATTATTGTTTTTTTAGGATTTTGTCAATAAAATACATTTTTTGACGTCTAACTAAAATGTAAACAGATTTTTGAATATTCTAGTAGCAGACGATTCAACTGTTTGCATTCTTTTATTAAAATAGTTTACCACTTCAAACGGCATTCTAAATTATACGGCATAACTTAAAGCATTTAAAAACAATATATTTACTAAAATAATAAGAATTATAAAATTAGTACCAAACTTACTGAAAATAAAAATCCTTGAAGGAAGAATTCTGTATTAAGATTTTTTTTAGAAAAATAAAAATGAATTAATGGTACAAACACGATTTTCTGAGGAAGAAAAATATTAACTTTTTCGTTCGCCACACTTCATATATTTTCAGTATTATTTGAGAACTGAAATGATGCTGAACACCAGTTTTATACTTCTTTGTTTTTGCTTTCCCGCGAGAATTCTTGATCATCACTCCCCTGAGAGAACTTTTAATAAAACCGAACGCTCTCTTTAGGTTTTTATCAAAAGGAATTATTTCATAGGGTTTTGGATTTATGAACTAACTTTATTTGTAAAACATGCTTTTAAAAAAATATAATATTTGTTTACTGTGCGAATATTCTTCTTTAATTTATTATAGTTCATATAATGGGTGCTACTATATTGAACTCTGTGGTACTGCTGTGACTTTCCGAAAAGCAAAATAATTGATATTAAATTTTGATCCATACTTATATAGTTTTAAAAACTTGTAATATTTATATGTATTATTGTAATCATTATATTTTAATAACTTAAAAATGTAAGAATATTTTACCTAATTAATTTTCGGGTTTTTGTGTTCTACAAATAAAAATTTAACTTAGAAATATTACTTTTGAGTATATTGGGGTTCAAATGATAAGAGTTCGTGAGTGTGGATTTGTGTAAACCCCAGTTTATCGTTCTTGGCGATGATTATTCACGCCAGTGAATTGTGGGTAACCAATTCCCCCTTGCATTTATTATAGTGCTTGACTCGCTAGATATATATACCTTTGAAGCGAGTAGCTAGCGCTATGTTCAGCTCTGAACCAAATAACAATTGGTAATAATATTTATAGATTATTCAAGTTTGTTTAACTTAAATTGAAGTTATTATTTGATCTGAATTTATTGACTTATGAAAATATTCGACTAACCTTTAAGATATCGAATTGTATTCATTAAGATTCAAGGGATCCACAAACAAACAAAAAATTGGGAACTTTTGTTTTATATAGTTCTAAGTGTGCAGCACGAACAAAAAAAAAATGAAAGTACAAACAAAGAAAAAAAATGAAAATGTGAAAGAATAAAATGCATTGTATCAAATTAACATTTTCGAAGGATTTTTCACAAGTAGTTGAAGCGATTGATCAATTTATAACTTTGATTTGTAACGGGTAATAAAACGTTAAAAGGAAACTACTTCCAGTCTCAAAACACTCAAATTTCATTACTTAAAGTACCTAGGAAACCAGTAAATCTACGAAGAGTGAATGCTTTAAGTTAAAAAATGATTCTGCAATTTTTCTTAACTTTAGCCGAGCATCAAGAAATAAATTTTCGCTGCTTTTTCACTGAGGAAAAAAAACTTTGATTTATGAAAAAGTGCAAAAAAAGTATACTACTACATTACGCCAAACATAATAATTTAATACTTATTCGAGTGGAAACAATAGTGTTTTATCTTATTGATCTAAGTAGAATGTTACATTTTGCAGTGGTTCTCTTAACACAATAAAATGTATTAATAAAGTTTTCAGAAACATTACGTAAAACAACTAGAATTCTAAGTTAGTTTAAGTTCTTCTTCTACCTCAGATACATACGAATGAATGTTTAATTAGTTTATAAATTAAAAATATTAACTATTCCTAACTCCATGACATTTATTATCCTCTTTATTAATTAAAAACATATTATTTATCTTACTTAAATGGTTATATGATTATACAGAGTAAGAACAGGAGTTACATTACCTACTCAGATTAATTAAGTAGTATTATGCCCCGATATGAATAATGATTTCAACAAATAGAAAACATCAGTAAAAATTGTTATATACAATAATATAAAACGTATTTAAAACTGCTCACATCTATGATGATATGATAGTAATATATATATATGAGATAATTATAAGGATATTAAACAAAGTTAGCGATACGATCTCTTTTTAGAAGTGCCATCATAACTAATGCAATTAGACCACCTAGAAGGAAGCTTCTGAATGAAATGGGATTCATAGAATAATGGAGAGGAATTATACAATGGGTTAAATTCATGACGGTCACATGATAGATGCAATCACGTGTTCACCATTGAATTCAAAAGTGACATTAGATTTTTACATGATGTTATACACATAAAATTTAGGTAATTTTTGAATTTGATAACTGCGTACAGATGTTCAAGTATTAACCCGGCACTTCACGCGTAGGGTATGTCATACTCAGCGTCTAACTGCTTTCAAGACTCCATCTAAACCTTTTCTGGAAACTGAATAGTTTCTCGTGTAGCTGACTAAGGTTATATCCTTTGAAGGGGTCTTAGCTTATTGGCAAATTGTAAAGGTATATTTTTGGATACAGCCCTTCGGGTATGTCATACCCTGCGCGTGAATCGCCGTTACAGTTCAAATACATGAGCATGCTTTAAAATCTTATGCAATGGTGTATAATTGTAGTTATAATGAAGAAATGTGATATTTAAGTAATTTAATACAAACAGTGTTTAAATAAGTTTCTATAGTACAGCAGTATTTTCGGATGAAGAAAGACTCTTTGCGGGGATGATGAAGAGTATAATAGCAAGTATGATACTTCTACTGACATCTGTCTGGACAGTTTAACTGAGGGAGCAATAATCATCCTTGAAAAAATGACCATATCATATTCAATGACTAGAAAATGTAATCATTAGCCTATAACAATATTTTTTGTGTTGTGGAACGTTGCGACAATAAATGCGCAAATTATTTTGTTAGTAGTCAGAAACTACCTACTAAACATTGAACCAGACGCTGATTTCTGAAGTACACTGGTGTCCAAAAGTTAAGCATAAATCGTAAAATGCGAAACACATGAAGTAAATATTCGTAAAATTATTCCAAATTTCTTGCGGATATTAATTGGGTGAAGAAGAAACATTGGGTTTATGCAAAACCTTTCAGTCGACTACGTCCTGCGCGAAACACCGGTGCATGTCGGAAAGCGGAGAAACCGATTTACGCAGCATAGGCAGTTCAGACAAGTTTCGTGCAACTGCTGTGCGAAGGACCGTTGTTAACCATCAAACAAGGTGAATGACGGCACAAAGACGCCAATTGGACATGTTTACGAAAGGAAGAATCGTTGGAATGCTGGAATCCTCACGATCACAAACCGAAGTGTCTCGAATTCTGAATGTGAACAAGTCTGTGATCTCTAGACTGTGGCAGAGTTTTCAAAGAACGGGAGATGTTACCCGATATGGATAGAACGATATGGATAGAACGTGGAACACGTTTTGAACCAAGAACCATAACGGAAAGACATTTTCCATCAAGGGGAGTAATGGTATGGGACAGGCATCATGATGGACGGTCGCACAGACCTCCATTTCTTTGACACGGGGTCTGTGACTGCTCAAAGATACAGAAACGAAGTTCTTGAGCCTTATGTTCGCCTGTTTCGAGGTGCTATCGGTCCTGACTTCATATTCGTGGATGATAATGCGCCATGTCACCGAGCGGTGCTGATTGATGACTTCCTTGAAACGGAAAACATCCAGCGCATGTCGTGGCCTACGAACTCCCCTGATTTAAATCCTATCGAGCATGTATGGGATATGCTCGGGAGACAAATTGCAGCCCTTTCGCTCCCACCAAGCTCCGTTACAGAACTGAAGAGAGCTCTCCAAGAAGCTTGAAACCATTTGAGCCCACAACTCATTCATTATCTCATAGCAAGTATGGTAAATCGCTGTGCAGCGTGCCTGGCTGTCGGAGGTGACCAACGCCTTATTAAACTGCAGCATCAGTATTTTATTTAATGTTTTCATTCATTTTTTCTTTAAAGTGTGAATCCTTGCTATGCTCAGTTTTCTTTCAAATTGCTACTTTGGATAATAAAATTAATTATCATTCTTTTGATTTGCTTCCTTATTTTATAACCATTTTACACTCGCATATCACGTTTCCAACCATTCTGATTTACAATTCCTTCATTATTCACATAATTATCAATTATGCTTAACTTTTGGAGACCAGTGTATTTTGGATTTCGATGTACCGAAGAATGTAAAGAATGTAGAAACTAGCAAGCAATGCTTCTACGAAATTTTTAAAAAAAATTAAGATTCAATGAAAACATCGCACTCACTCGCGATGAAGACTAAAGAAATTTATAAAAAATGTACCGAATGCCTAAATTAAAAGAACAGAAATACAAATTTACATGTGAATAGTGTAATAAACATATTGTATTTTGGACTTTTTCCTTTTTCACCTTTATATGCAAATTTTACGGTAAGAACATAATGTAATCACCCTCTGATATGAGATACCTTACGCTTAAAGTTAAGGTCGTTTTTTTCGCTCTTGAAATGCCGGTTTAAGAATATTGAAAAGAGTTTTTCAAAAAGAAAAAAGAAAAATCTTATACTTTTCATGTACTTTTAAAACAACTTCATTTTCTTTACTTATGTGCATTGCTGTTTCTGACAAATTTATATGTTTAAAGGAACGTTTCTGCAAGATACAAAAGTTTGTAATGGTGAAGTGTTTGAACTGATTAGCTTTAAACCAGTGGTCTTGAAACTTCTGGGCTTCCGCGAAGCATACACAGGGGTTCTACGAGTCACAAATACACAAAAAAATTGAAAAGAAGCTTATAAATGTGTATGCAAAATGGATTTGCGTTCTCTAAAATGTAAAAGGAAAAATATTCTCTAAAAGAATTTTAAGCTTACCCCAGTCATTAAGAAACTGAAAATTTTATTTATATATAACTTTATTTTTCAGTACTTTTATTACATTATGATAAGTGTTTAAAAAGAAGAGAAAAAGTTTTTCTTATATATATATAAAGATTAAATATACATATATATATATATATATATTAAATATATATTATATATATATTATATATATATATATATATATATATATATATATATATATATATATATATTATACACTCTCACTAAAATGTGAATATTTTATTGTTTACTATGCGAGGTTCCACGAGATAATTTTATACTCTTTAGTACAATGTCTTCCACAAAACTAAATAATTTTCTAATGAAAAATGCACCTCTTTTACTTGTGGAAATAACACAACACAGGTAAGGGAACATCTTATCAGCATAATTGACAGATTCATTGCTTAGAATCTAAATTTATTCTAGAACAGAGCATAAATTTTAGGTTGCAAATTCATGCAAAATATACACAGTATTTCTGACACAGCTATAAACATTTTAATACCGTTAAGAACAATATGTATAAGTAAAAAATATTTCTCAGCGTGAGTGGCTACAAAAACAAAGTCAAGACACAATTGAAACTCAGAATATGTAATGCGATTGCAGTTATTCTAAATAGACCTAGACTTCCTCAGTTTGTGGAAAAAAATTTCAATCACGTATCCTAGTTACTAAACATAATGCATGGGTAACTGACATTTGGATCACAAATTAATATTATTAATGAGTAAATTATATTAAATGTAGATTAAAATATTTCAATGATAAATGAAATACTTTTTGATTACCTTTACAGTGATCAATTGTTAATCTACTTTAAATATTATTTTAAGATACTTTTTTGAACTGTTTGTGGGGAATAATGCTCCACACGAAAATGCGTTCTAGTTCTAGAGGTTCTACGAAGACACCTTTTAGTTCTAGGGGTTCCATGAGTTGAAAAAGTTTCTATGCCACGGCTTTAAACACGTTATTTCATTTATTATGTGTGTATGCCGTCACATGTATTTGAGTGATCTCCCAGAAAAGACCATTAAATAATTGTAGAGTATGATTTATACAATCATCTTTATTATCGCACGCACCATCTCGTGTTAATTTAACACGAACCGGCATTGAACTGAGTAGACTAGGGACATTTTCCTGAAGCATGCGGCTTACAAGTCTTAAATGACCTCTCCGAATAATATATAAAATGCATAGCATGGGGGCTTACAGCAAATACGTCAGTCCTAGATATTGTAAATCAATTATATGAACAATTAGAGAACTGGTCATGGAAGAATATTAACGTAACGTTTTAAGTCCTGAGCACTCCAAGATGAGTGTGGATATGCATTTTCCTTGTCTGTAGGTAGCATTTAAAATATTATGTAGCAAAAGAAGTGCTTGAAATGTAGAATCTTATCCATATACTGGGCAATTGAATATACCAAGTATCGCGGTCAAAGTGAAGTTATGGAAGACGAATCCTCCCCTCAGACCGTTATACATGCGGTAAGGGAACTGCGTTGGTTAACAGGATGGAGAAAGGGGGTAAATATTTGCATTTGCCAGCAGAGGCGGATTAAGATAGTTGGAGGCCCCTGGCGGTAAAAGGTTTGAGGCCCATGGGCTTAAGAGTCGAAAAACTAAAATAGTGAAAAGAGTCGCTTATACTTTAAATTCTCAAAATAAAATGTTTTGCTATAAGAAAACTCATCGGCTAAAGAAAAATCTTAACTGTATATAAAAAAAAATTTAAAAAAACCTTACTTAAGAGTTTACAGTTTTGCTATACAGTTCGATATCTTTAGCAAATTCATCAATTATTTTTACCATATCTATTTTGTCCACAACATTTTATTCTGTATATAATATGGCCATGTTGTTCAATTTGTCTTTTCTCCCATAGTAGTTCTTGAATTATTTTTAACACGTTTTAAAACTCAAAAAGACCATTCACCTGTTGCATTCGATTTCGGTATTGTTAAAAATATTTTCAAAAGTTTTTCTACATTAGGATTTCTCTTGCATCTCGATAAATTTCTAGCGGGGGTTTCATTGTATCTTTGTTTTCTTTTCATTTCTTGTTCCAAAGTGGCGTGGTTGGTTTGTCACTGGCCTTTTCACTCATCAAGCTTGGGGCTGATGAGTGAAAAGGTGCTGGTGCTGGGGGCCCCTGGCGGCCGCCAGGTCCGACACCCGCTTAATCCGCCACTGTTTGCCAGGGAGCTTCCATACCATACAACAAGGGTGTGCAATTGTTTTAGCTTGCGAGTCACATTGTGGAAGCGGGGGATACTTGAGAGAAAGCACGCATTCTTCAAATGATTGCATTCATTAGTGTATTTTGAATCTTAGGAAAGATGTAGATTGTGTCATAAAAATCAATAAATATATGTTTAATAAGAGGGGCAGCTTAATTTAATTTATTTATTCTGCTAATTTTCTATTTATAGCTGTAAGCACCTTCAGTTTTAGAATAAGTTTAATGAAGCAAATGTATCCTCTCACTTTTTGCATTTTTTTTAAAAATCAGAAGTGAGTTTCTTGTTGAAATTCTCATCAAAGTCCGCACGTTAGTGTCAGCCAACATGCATCTATATTTACTCTTACTGGTTTTCATGCAAGAAAAACTTTGATCACAAATATATGTTAGCTGAGATAGGGAGAATATTTTGGTGGGTTGTAAAAACCTCTTTGCGGGTCACAATTTTCCACCTACACCGCAGTTACAATATAATTAACTGCCCCCAAAACGAAACAGCATTTAACGTTAAATAACACAGTTAACTTTTCTTTTGCCTACCACATCTCTCTAGATTGGTACTACATAAAACGGAATAATTGATGTTTTAGTGTAAAGGCATTACATGTAAAGGCCATTTAAATCATCGATTTAGTAACTTAAGACGTCAAAAAACAATTCGAGAGATCCAGCAGGAATTTCTACGTCTCTTTGTATAATTGAACGGGTGCAAGTGGTAGGCTCTGTGAGATTTTAGCACAAGATATTTTGATTGCCTCACTTTGTTGTAGCTGCAGAATTAGTGCACATTGATTATGTCCCATTATGCATCCACACACTTTTCTCAAAATATCAATTTTACAAATAACAATGGACGTTGAAGACTGGGTAGTCTCCAGATCAAGGATGAGGCTCTTTTCTAACTCAGTCAAGAAAAAGTTCTATGCCTACCTGAGCATTCCGCTTGGTTTGTACTTCAATATGGGTTGGTACATGATATTCAGGTTCATGAATTTTCTATTTTGCACCAGTGTATGTAGAACAAGTTATAAAACCGATGCAGCGTGCTTAGTTATGCACATGTGCCTCAAATTTAGATAATTTGCATTTGGCTTCAAGCTACTAATTTACTTACTTTAATTATTTAAAAAAAATAAAATAGTTTACATAAAACCAGTACGTAGGCAATCACTTCACATTTTTACTATATCTCAACGAATCTAGTCCACACACATTCTATTTACTTAAATTAGTTATGTTAATCTAATTATACAGCATTGTTTTTAAATGAAAATGGTAACCATTTTACAACTATAATAAGCCACTTGAATTATAAATGAAAAGTACGAGGAAATCTCTACTTCCCTCAAGGAGATTGGTTGAGTAAACTATTATAAGTGGTAGCTTTTTTTTGGCTGTTTAAACAGTTACGATCAAAAAATTAGGTAGTTAAATATGTGTTTAAGTAGACAATTAGCTATGAAAGCATATATGATATTTAAGAAATGGCTGTAATTAATTCTGAATTAAATATTTAAAGTTTCACTTGGGTTAGATTTAAAAAGTAGAAATGTCTTATTATTTCAAACAAATACCTCTCTTCTGTTTATCTATGTACTTATGAGATTCCCCATTGCCTTTTAGAGATTTTATTTTAAAAGACATTATGTCCTTTTATCGCTTTTTATTAATTTTTGCTGGATATGAGGACAAAAAACAAACATTTGCAAGATACGTTTAATAAAGCTGTAAATAAGCTCAAAAAAGAATTAGAAGACTATGAAGAATTTAAGAATGAATTTTTCGTCAAAACTTGTCAAAATTCATTGAAATAATGTTGAACTCTTCAAAGTTCACGAATCACTTTTCAGATTTTCTAGTACAACGCATGTAAAATTCGTTGATAAATTTAAATGTAAGAATTCAATAATTCAAAAAATTGTTGCAAAAATTCTAGTTCAGGAATATAAAGAAACGCTTAGGAATTTTCTTAAATGTGATAAATAGTTGTAATTTTTTATTAAATTTTTAAAATCCATAAAAACATGAGCATCAACTATTTAAAATGTTTTATACTTAATGGTATCCATTTTTTATGAAAAATTACGTGGATGTAATCATTTTTATAAAATTAAACAAACGCGCCCAACTCATTATAGGGACATGGTGCAATTTACGCCAAAAATTTTAATTTAAAGATTTTCTAAATTCTTTTGGTTGCTTCCTATATGTGCATACTACGTAAAATAGATTTTTCTCACAATTTTATAAAAATCTAGAAATTTAAGTTTTTAAAGGAAAATATTATTGTGAAGTGATTTTAAAATACTACTACTGCTATAAAAATTTACTTACACGCATGAAATTTTATTTCCAAGTATGACAAACTATGTATTACAAAAGTTGGTATGGGTTTTGTGATAACATGTTTGGTAATCGTACGATACTTCTTTTATGAATGCTTAGTGAAAATTCCTTTAAAAATGTGTAAATTCTGAGTTCAATTATTTAAAAAAAGTAAAAGTATTGCTTTGTTTCAAAAAATATATACCAACTTTTGTTACGTGTACTATTAGCAATAAGTAATATAAATGAAATAGCAATTACTCACAATAGGAAAAAAAGCCCTAGCATTTTAGATGAAGACGAACTAGTTCTTTTATCTTTCCGAGATAAGTTAGTTTAAAGTTTCGATTTGCCATTGGGATGTGAATAAAAACGAACGTAAAGTTATCATAATTCTGCGTTTTTCACGTTTAGTGCTTTTAAATTTTGTGAGGTTATAGAAAAGTATATAAAGAATAATTTAGGCTAAAAATATTATATTTGATTTGTTGACTGATTTTTGTCAATTGAATCATACTGAGCCCCATTAATAGGAATATTTGTTGACATAATATTGCCTATGGGATCTGCTAAATATTATATTTCCTTTTGTGAATTAGACATTGCTTTAGTACGTATTCTAATTTACATACCTTCATTTTCAAACAAACGATTGTTCCGAGAAAAGGGTTAAAGAATTAAAAGAAATTGAAACAGTTGTGCTAGAGAGCATCTTTTAAAAATCGCCAATAACAATTCTATATTCCCTACTTGTACGTTATGATTCATTCTAAATTTTACATTCAACATTACAATTACATTATGAATCTTACAATGCATCTTGCAGTATTGGTTTCCAGCTATCATGATACCAATTTGTGTCTCATGAATTCGAACCGGGCAATTTAATGGGCAATATCTAAGCAGTGGTACCCATTTATTAGCGTAATTGCATTGGTGCAATTTGATTAAACAGGCAGGGAATAAAGGTTATGAAATTAATATCTTCACAAATAGGCTCTTAAATGAAATCATTACCTAAATATAGTTACATATAAGTTTATACGTACAATTGTCAAAAGGGAAAAGGACAAATTTTTAATATTTTCCAATATCAGATAAATTTGATAATATATTAAACAGTTCAAAGCAAACTAAATAAGAATGCCAATGAAAACACTAACTCGTTATTTAATTTACTGCTGAAGAAGTACTTTTCTTATTATGGATGATAATTTTTTTCCCTCAAAAGTGAATTTAACTTATATTTTAACAATTTCTACTGAAATATTTCTTTATTATTTTGATTTACAAATAAGTCCCCTAATGTAAACTCAATGTCACAAGCATTTGATTATTAAAAAAAAACAAAAACATTATTCTTAAATATTTACATAGATCTATATAGAGTGATTTTTTTTTTATTTCTAAAAATAAATAATTGGAAACTGGAAAGATATTTTAAAAAACTATTTACGAGTACAGTAACCGAAAAAAACAAGAATTGTAATTTTGGATAATCATATTTTTTATGACATACAATATATTTTTATCTTAAGCTTCTTTGTCTATGCTCGACTTAATTATAGCGAAAAAGCTAAAATTTTCACGAAGAAAATATTTTAAAAGTTAACTAGTTTAATTAAGATAAATTAAAATGGATTTTGCCTAAAAATGAGATTATTTAGCTCTCTTTAAAGTATTAGCAATGATATAACATTTATGGAACTGTTATAAGCCTAATATTAAGGGTACAGATTCAGAATGTGCTCACAAATATGTGTACCAAATATAACAAGATATACGAAATGTAAACATAAACGATATTTTTAAATCTTTAATTTAAATCTAATAACGTTTATATGTTCAGAAAATTTTACATATCTATTCAAATCGTATCCATTGAATTTATCCCTCAACATTTTACTTAAAATATTTTGAAAAGCAAAATTTGTTTATTTTTATTAAGCTTAAAATATAACTTTCATCTGTATATAAGTTTAAACGTCTGTTGACTGAATACACAAGTATGTATGAAACATTCTAAGAATATCAACATTTTTTACATTAAAAAGTGCATCTGACTATTTCGTACAATTTTCTCCTTTTTAAGTACATTCCACTTATCATGGTTTTTACTTTTATGAAATGTCGTTTTCTGCTTTCCCCTACTCAATGCTACTATAATTTAAGCATTTATTTTTGCCACTTATAATATTAATAAACAATGGGTATATAATGATCAAAACCACATTTCATGACAATTATTTTTCAAGTATATCCTTTTGGTTTGGTTTAGATTCATTTTTATACCCAATAGTTTTTAAATAAAAGGAATAATAACGTACCTTACTACATCTGAGTACATCCACCGAGAATCCTAGCTTATTACTTTGTAGTTTCGAGACTCTTTCCAATTCTGAAATAAATGAATAAAAATATAAAATATCTCCTATGACTGAATTGAAAAATAATAGTAGCTTATGAAAAATAATTGCTTATATTTATTCCTGAAGAAAATTAAATGTTACTTTTCTATGATATAGAATTCCCAAAGAAAATAATATATAACTTTACTTTTTATGAGATAAAAATTCTAGTGAAGGGTTATACTATGAGAGAAAACTCCAAAAACAATATATAATATTTTTTTTTAAATAAACGTTTGAAGAAAACATTTAATAGTGTTCATCGATATTATTAAGAGAGGTGAAAAGATTTAAAAGGAAGGAACTTGTCATGCAGAAAGAAAAAATAAAATTGATAAAAACTTAACACCAATAACGATATAATGTATCATAGATCTTCAGTATATTTTTTATTTGTTACAATAATATTCTTTTAATATATTTTTACTTGCCTAACTATTTCATTATGTTTTCAACTAGACATATTTGAAAACATATTGTATTCATATTATTTATATACATAAAAATGGATGTTTGTATATATGAAATCACTTCACTCCAACACCGTTCAATCGATCACTAGGAAAATTGGCATGCATATGTATTTTTTGTGGAGAAGTTTTTTGTGCTATCTCTTTGTTGAAGCTCCACCCCGGGTGGCGCTACAGCATATCAATTTCTGCATCATACAATCAATCGTACAGTTTTCAACATGGTCGTCTAAAATGATGCCAACTTGTCTCTATCACAACATTTCGCAATGCATTTATTGAACCACTATTATAATGAAAGGAACGGCGTTGGCTAGCGAATATTACAATTTTAGCGTAAAATAATTGCAACAGAAAGTAATATTTACGTAATACACTTCCAGATATAAATTATCTACTCTATTTTCAACGTTCATTACACAAAATTTGCAATAATGTGTTACTCTTTCTAAGCAGAAATCAGCTTTGGAAGGTGTTTTCAAAAATCAATTCACAAGAGAATTACGGGGCGTTATAAATAAAAAAAATCTCTTATCAACTATTAAATTTACTGACTTAAAATTTAACAAATATGGCTTTTTTGTTGAGCTGAGACATGCAAAACCTTTTTTTTTTTTGTTTAAATTGCAATTTACGAAAAATTAACTCATTAAAACCTTCTTTATTCTTCACTCTCTATACTTTAATTTTTCAATTCTCTTGTTCGAAGAACAGCTATACAAGCTAGCTTAATATAAAATTGGAATTCACTATTCATTATATAAAGTGACAACCATACAGTCAAAAACTATGGAGATCTTGTACATATTTGTAAAAGAACGTGAAAACATTTTACTTTAACGGTGAGATATATTAAATGATATAATGGTCTGATATTCATGACAACCACGTGATAAAGAAAACAAGTGTTTTGCATTGAATTGAAAACAGTCATCAAACCAATGGGTTAAATTCATGTGACGTCCTAGTCACATGGTAATGATAACCACGTGTTGATAGCCAACCAGCTCACAAACGCATGTGACATCCCAGACACATGATAAATGTAATAGTTTTTCTAGCTAATCAGTTTATGCTCTTCATTGTTTCCACCTTTTGCTCTTTGCAGAAACTTTCTCTTAAAAAGAACTAATTTATCAGCAATAATAACGTAGATAAGCATAAAAAAATGCACTTTACAAAAAAGCACATCTAATAAGATTTCTTTTTTAAAATTAAAAATTGTTTTGATGATTTTTTAATAACATTAGCATTTTTACCCAATCAGAAAATGTGAAATTTTATCTAAATTTTACAACGGGACAACAAGTACAAATTGGTTTAATGTCTGTTCAGAATTCAAAGCAGAACACGTGTTTGTCTTCATCAAGTGACAGTCATGAATTGAGCCTTTGAACTTTTCGTTCTATTTGTAAAACTTCGATAATATTTCTAATTTCGTAATTGGGTAATTATGTTCAAATATTATTTAAAAAAAACTCTTCAAAAAATTTTTAAGTTTAAAAAATTTTACTCTATGCATTTACTTTGAAATAAAATGCATTTTGTCAACCTTTGCGTGTTATTGTTATTGACAAATTTGTATTTTAAGAAAAAGTTTCTAAAAAGATAAAAAATGGCAACAAAGAATTACATTAACTGATTAGCTGGAAAAGTATGCTTGTTTTTATCGTGTGACTATGGTGTCACATGAGTTTTTGAACTAATTGGTTAAAAATATACTCGGTTGTCACCATGTGACGTTATAGTCACATGAATTGAGCCCATTATAAATACTAAGTACACGTAACTTCTCATAAACTTAAACACAAATAATTAACGATTACGACAAAAACTTTGCCAAACCAATACATGTTTTAAAATTTTAAGGTACTAATAGCATTTATGTTCATTGCTTCTTAAGAAGTAAGGGATAAAATACACACAAAACTTGTAAAATAAAATTTTTAAAAAAATAATGAAATTCTTATGAAGTCATTAGAAAGAAAATATACCAGCTCAATAACTCTAAAATGGAAAGTTTTCTTAATTTATATAACAATAATTGCCAATATTTCACCATTAAACAAACTTTAAAACAGTCATTTCTTCAAAGATTTAGGAATTTATTATGAAGAATTTCCTTACATCTCTAAAATTCAACACTAAGATAAAAAATAAACTCTTAGTACATACATATATACTTAGCATGTGTATGAATGAGTTTTAACAGTTTAATCGATTGTAAGTATTTAAAGAAATAAAAATATAGCATTTTTTTATTACTAAAGAAAAAAATTTACTTTATTTAGAATTAGCCAGATCAAAGTAAAAATTTCCCATAAATAATCGAACGGTCCTGTAATTAACGTATAATCTCCCCGACTTACTAATGCAGTAATGGGGAAAGGGAAATTAATTACCACCTTATATAATGACATAATTAATTATTCAATTCAAAGTCTCAACTTTTTTTAAAATTAACATTTATAATTAGGGATTTGAAGTTTGATGATGTAGGATAATGAGTATGATCCAGATGATGCATATGCATAAAATATCAAAAAGAGATACCCCAAGAAACATTATGTCCATCGCTACGCGTTCAAAAGTTGGATTTGCTTATGTGAATAACATAGAGCAGTGCTTGTCAAGCTTTCAATATTTGCGACTCAAATATTCGATAATAACTTTCATCGCGCCCCTCCATCCACCCTCCACACAATAATAATGGATGGAATTCAAAAATACTATGCTCTGACGCTAAAGCTACAATACGACTTTAACCTCTTAAATGCCATCGGCGTACAGTGAGCCACAAAATTGAGTATACACCTTAGAAGCTTAGAGACTTTTTGCAATTACAAATTAAATATTGCTTTAAGATGATTGAAATTTTTACCTTACATACTTTAGTCTAGGCTTTACCATACTATACTAATAAAATTGTTACGTTTATTTATTTTTTACGAAAAAAAATAAAAGATCTGAGACGAGAGGAAAAACAACACCACAAAAATAAGTATACACCTTTATTAATTTCCTTTTAACGTACAAATTAATATTTTGTTGCATAAGCTTTTGCTTGAATTACAGCTTGTAATCTTCTGGGCATAGATTCTATCAGTGTTTTAGTGGTTTCAACAGAAATTTTAGCCCATTCTTCTCTCAGAACCTTCTTGAGAACTTCCTTGCTTGTAATTTCATGCTCATGTACAGCTTTCTCTAATTGCGACCACACATTTTCTATGACGTTTAGGTCTGGAGACTGGGCTGGAGTGTGTAATTGCTTCCTGCAGAGGTACAGCAAGTATAACTGCACAATATTCGCTGTATGCTTGGGGTCGTTGTCCTGCTGGAATATGAAGCCTGACCCAAGCCCCAACTTACTGGCACTTTTTTCCAAGTTATCCTTTAAAATCCCCAAATATACATGTTTGTCCATAATACCCATCAATAAAAACAAGCTCTCCAACTTCTCCAGCCGACATACAACCCCAAACGAGGACAGATCCACCCCAGAACATGACTGTCTTAATGGTGCTTTTAGGTGCCAGTGCTTTCCCAGCTTCTCTCCATATTTTAAATCGTCCATCGCTTCCGTAAAGATTAAACCTACTTTCATCAGAAAATATTACAGTATTCCAGAAAGAAATAGGCTTTAAACTATGTTCTTTGGCGAAAATCATTCTCTTTTGTCTATTCACATACTTGATGAGTGGATTTCGTATTGGTGTACGACCATGAAACCCATATTGGTGAAGGGTACGTCGAATTGTTTCATCTGAGATCTTTTCCCCGATTGCAGAGGACATCGATAAAGCTAGTTTATAGGCACTCACCCTCGGAACTTTCTTTACTGAGTGAATGATCTTCCTCTCCGCTGTAGTACTCAGTATTTCTTTGCGTCCTCTTCCAGGAATATTGGCCCCAGATCCAGTTTTTTTATACTTCTGTAGAATTTTTTGGACACAACCATGAGTTACACCAATCAACGAAGAGATTTCTCGAAGAGATTTTCCCTCTATCGACCATTTTATAACCAATAAACGTTCAGATTCAGTAGTTTCTCTACGAGAGCTCATTTTACGATTTTTAATGAGAAAAAATACTATTTAAAAGCATTGAAGTGCAATAGCACGTGTTATAAGCAGCAGCTACTCCTGAAACTCTTTAAAGAAAATTTAAAACTAAAAAAGTGGTGGCAAAGTTAACAAATATAAGAAGTGTATACTCAATTTTGTGGCATGGTTTTCTATCTTTTCTTCGAAGCGTTGAACTTTTTCGTAATAAATAAGTTAACTATAGAATTGTGTTATTATAGGATGGTAAAGCAGAGGTTAAAGTATCTAGGATAAAAAAATTATCTATTTTAAATCAATATTTAATTTGTAATTGGAAGAAGTCTAAAAGTTTTAGAGGTGTCTACTCATTTTTGTGGCTCACTGTATATAAACGTCTCCCTCAGCCATAGTGTTAATTGTCCTGGGCGTATACATACACGACTTTCTGAAGTACAATTTTTCTGTGTACTGCTATCCATAAAATTTTTCCGAAGGTGGAATGCCACAAAAGAACCTTGATAGTGTTTGCGAAGGATTTACTTATTTCAGAGTATAATTGCTTATTTATTCCTTTTCTACTCCACCCCCAATACACCACATACGTTCACAGATGTGTTAAACGGTGGCATTAGGGAGCGAATCACGTTGAAATAATTACTGTTGCGTGTGTGTGGTGTTATAAAATAATAAGATTCTTGAGTCCAAGAATTGTCTTTTTTCTGGATTTATTGGTAACAATAACTTTCAACAATAAACTTAACAATCTTTAACAAATTAAACCATTACATTAATTAGACTGAAAATAAAGAGAATAAATTCTAATATTGAGGAAAAAAATCCTAGTAAACAACGGCCCCTGGTACGTCGAAGCCAAGAACAAGAATCTAACTTAAAATATACTAGTAAACAACAACACATCTTATTATGCCGAAGCCAAGTTCACAAGATGTCACTGAGACAGAATCCGTTACATAAGGTTTTTGTCGAGATAGACCACCAGGTGTCTGAGCGCGGTGTCAACCACGCTCCACCCACTCAGACCACCTGGGCCATAATTCACAACACGCGTATCTCTTAATCGACAGTTATGGGATTAATTATAAACCGTACAAATTATCAAGGTAAGTGTTAATTTTTGTATATAATTTTGTTTATGACATGTTCATGAGGTAACAGGTAATTAGTAAACTTATTCCCTTAGTATTGTTAAATAAATAATAAAATACGTTGTGGAGTACATTTATAAGTGTATTATATCAATGTAAATGTGTATTTTATTTTTTACTATGTCAGAATATAGTTTGCTTACTTACTTTCAGTAAATTAATATTTTTTTCAAAAATAATCTTTTGTTTTCGACTTTTCAGCATGCTTGTCCCTCGTCCTAGAATTATCACGCCCCTTAGGGGTGCGCCCCATTGTTTGAGAATCGCTAGCAAAGATGTACGAAATTATTTTAAGAAGGGATAGTAATGATAGTTAGCAAAACCATTCAATAGTTGAAATGTATTTTTAGTGATAATGAGTTTTCATCTGCAGCTATGCTGTAGAAAAAAATCAAGATAAACTGTAACACACATAAATTCTCTCTCTGTATCTAAATATTTCTCTTTTTATTGTAATAACTTAAGTCTATGCATTATATAATAAAATGTAAATATATAAAATCTTGATGAATAACAGAAATTTTTCTGAAGTGTTTTATCATATACCTTAATACTGGGTGTCCTAAGAGTATAAGTACACCTTCAAATATTAATTACAAATAGATTAATATATGAATTAAAAGATATTCCCTTAAGTTTTTTGGTTGTATCCTAGCAGAGCTCACACCCTTGGCCTGAATTACTTTGGTTGGCGATAACTGCACCATTTTGGTAACCCTACTTTGATAAACCAGATATGGTAAACATAACTATTTCGGGAATTTTCATATTTTGCCATTTTGTCGGCAGGCAGCGAGCTGGAAGTATGGCTGCATGAGTGAGTTTACCTAAGAATTTTTTACTTTGTTGAAAGCAAAAGGTAAGAAAGAATTGATTGTATGGCATATGAAGAAAGGATTGATTGCTTCGAATTATGAATGTCCTAAATATAATGAGCGAATGGGATTATACGAATAAAAGAGTGTTGTTTTGGATGAATTTGAATGAAGTTGTCG
>BMAO01010303.1:0-66725 GCA_019973975.1 Trichonephila clavata
AGCGTTTCTGTATGCAAACAAATCCTATGCACTAGTAATGCTGCCTATAAGCTACAATGAAAAAATGGAGTTTGTTTTAAGTACTGGAGTCCCTACGTAAATTTATGGAATCCCTAATTTTTTGCATGAGAAGCTTCAGTATGCTTTATCGAATAATTCGAATGTCATTCAAGAATGTTTCTGAGTTTTAAATAAGAATAATAGCTTATATAGGTTACGAATTACCTTTCTGAGAATCAGTGTCTTGTTGGAAGAAATCAAGCGACAATGAGGCGAATATGGAATTGGTGGCTGCTAGGAAAATAGATCAAATGATGAGAAGGATTGCATCAGACTTATGTCATTGAGCATGAAGATCACCCTGTTGGTCATGTTCAGTGCCATCAATGGTCCCTGTAGTGATAGATTTCACGATTCTGTATTCATGAGCGTACCAGTGCTGTTTATGGAGTTATGCTTTGCAGTTCCATTAAATCTTACTCTTGCACCCCCTCTCCCGAATATGCAACTGCTGGTACACCAAACTATCAACACTATGTCCATGAAGTTTTTGAGCTTGTTGTTTATCTTTTACCTTCAAAGCCTGCTCGTGGCTAAATTTCAACAGGGCAATATGTCAGAAAACACGTGTGGCTCACAATGTTCAATAATTCTTCATTGCCCACTAATTGCTCAGTGTTGTTGTGACTAATCGAACACATGCTTTTGATGGTTGGTCCATCATACACCACATACTACAATTCCAGATGTACTTTACCAAGGTGTAGAAGCAACATGAACTGACCTTAAGAAAATATCCGAATCCTCCTCCTTTTAATGTCGAAGAACGTTGCAAAAAGTTATTGCCAACCCATGCGGTTACACAAACTGTTGTATTCCATAAGTCGAAAGGGGCTCTTAATTCAATTCAGTCTACCCTTATGTGTTTTAAGTTACTCTTCCAATAAATTTGACTTCGATATTTTGATCTTCATGGTATTCCATTTTGAATGACTAGCAGTGTAGTTATAAAAATCACAGTATTATATACATGATTCATTAAAATGTCTTGGGTGTGTTTTTTCAGTGAATATTTATTTATAGCATATTATGAAATACATTTTACACGAATTCTTTTAAACTGCATTTAAAAAATTTATGTTTATTCGTGATAACACATGTAAAAATTTAAATTTTTTTAAAGTGTAAGAAATAGTGTTACTGCTAATCTTAATCAAGTAATAATTTCGTCATAGTCTGTAAAATCATGTCCTGCAAAACATGAATTGAATAAATCTTGATCATCTTGAAAATAATTTGGTGAAACACTCCGCACTTTTTATGATGGGGCTAATGGGTATATATTGGAGACACAATGAAGGATTTTTCTTTCTCTCCCAATAGTCATATGGTTTACTTGCTTCTGAATCTAGCCAAAGAAAATTAAAACTGTCTGGAATATTTAAATTACATAGACATTCCAGGATTTTGAATAAACATTAAGTGGAAGAATTGATTTAATTTTTTTCCTTAATAAAAAAAAAATATTAAAATCTTTTCTTAATATCTTCACGATCAAAATGTACGACTCCAGCCGCCTCCCTACAGTGCAGTGGTTTTTTATAAGCAATATTGATAAAAAAAACGCATTCATCCTAAATATTAAGCTTGTTTGAACTGGCATCAGTATAAGTGAACCAATGAACGTTTGGCGACTGTCTGATGTTTATCCGTAATTGAAAGAGAATTGCTCTTCATTTGGCTCCATCAGTTTGTCGAGTGAAAATCTATCCAATGAATGCAGCTCTTTTCTTTTGAAAAAAGAAGGCTATCTCTTTGTTCACAGAGATTTGTCAAGAGTGATACTTAAGAATCTAAATCACTTGAGACTAACACGTTTTCCCTGAAGGATTTTCAATCGCGATAGATCTTAAATGCCGCTCAAGCATTGGAACGAAAGTTATAATACTTTATTTTGAGGTCCAACTCGTCTTATGTTTTGCCTCAAAAACATCTCCTCTTACACAGGATTATAAATAATATAATGAGGATTTATATAATAAGTCTTCATTAGTATTATTTTCTTTTTAAGGAATCATATCGAAAGAAGATTAATTTTAGAATTGTCTTGTTTGTCTGATCTATGTGAATTTCGTGCTTAAATACTCATTCAATGAGCTTTCGATGTGTTTCATACAGACAAGTAAATTTATGTTATAGAATTTGAGAATCAAGTATGCCAGTTTAAAGGCTAATGTAGGCCAGATTTTATGTTTATTTTGAACTTAAAAGAAGTTTAATGCAAATTTATTTTAAAAAAACTGCATAAGAACAAAAAATTGATAGTAATCGTACATTGATGAAGGATATGGTTTATTTTTAATAATTATGTATACTGTAAAGTATTTTTATGTATGGGTAATTTTATGCTGCTTTAAAGTTAAATGGTTTTGTTTAAAGTCGTATTTTTCATCTAAAAGTTTCTTTTCTATTTATAAATTAGAAAACTGATTCTTCACAATAAAAATATACGTGTTGGAATAATATTTAATTTATCAATTCTGTTGAATCTGTCTCCTCAGAAATAATCTCTACCTAGCCAATTCATACAAGAAATATCCATTTTTTATAAAATTCTCCAACCAGATCAGAACCATATGAACAAGCGTTATTAGTTATAAAAATGATATTAGAGGCAACTGCACGCTTAAAACATGCATATAAAGCTGCAAGATTCTATCTTTATACTAGCCACAAAGTCTTTGATAAAGACAGAAACAAGGTATGCTCAAAAGTATCCGACCTTTGGCCAGAAAAAATATCTTTGTTACTTTGCGGGAGTGGGATCCTAATCAAATTCAAAGCGAGCCCCTTGCGCCTTCACACAGCTCAGAATTTCTTGCATTGTCGAAAAGTTGTTCCAACTCCGCGTCGCGTTCTACCTTTTCACGTCTCTACTCTGAAAACGGGATCCTTTCAGTGGCATTTTCATTTTCGGGAACAGCCAGAAGTCGCAAGAACCCGGGTTCAGCATTGATAGTGTCCAGTAGGTCCTGTGCGACTGCAAGGCAGAATTTTTCTGTTCCACTGACAGAAGCTTGGGAACAAATTTCGCAGTCACTCTGCGCATGATCACACAAAATTGCAAGTGGAGGACCTGTACCGCTCTCAACTTTTTCTGTCCTCTCTCGTATGCTTAAATAACAACCTTACATTACCAGATATTTCACATTTTCAACAACAGCTGTATTTCGAGCGGTTTATGGCTTCCCAGAACGTTGGTCACTCCCTACCGACATACGGCCACTTTTGAATCGGTTAAACGCCTCCTTCATTTGTGTGATCTCCATAGCATCGTCTCCAAATATTTGCTGAATCTTACGAATTATTTCACTTAGAAAATCACCAAGCTTTTGACAAAAAAAAAAATTGAAGCTGTACTTCTGTTCAAGCCGTTCAGTCATTTTTAGAGAAAAACAAAAATTAAGCTGTCACCTTTCTCTGTGCACAGCGGCGAAGTTTAAGAGTCTCTACTGTGCTTGAGAAAATTCAAGATCGGATACTTTTTGAACAGGCATTGTATGTGCACCCATCAAATATACCATGAGAGTTTCCCAATTATACGTATGAACAAAGTACAGATATTGACATGAACGCTTACAAAGAATTTTCTTCGAATTGTAGTGTTTTATGTAAGTGTAAACCTATGTAATTGATACTAAAAGTCTGAATTTTTACTTAGAAACGTTAGCATTCGATTAAACATGCAAAATCTCTTAAATCTGAACACCAGTGTGTTTCTAATTAAAAATACACTTGGTTTTTTTAAGTGCAAGAGGTGAAACGAGTAACATATCCTATGTTTGAGAAAAAATAATTTATTGAGGCAGAGGTAAATAAAATATTAATACACTGTGTGTGTGTGTTCAACTGCGTATTACAATAATACGTAGTTGAACATTCATAATTGTAACCGTGAAGATTACCTTGTAACTGGTTAGGAAGTCTGTTCTAGCCTCAGTATTAGTTTCATCTTGTTGTTCGAGAGTGTGCGTGTTTTGTTAAATATCCCTTTTATGTAATCCTGTGATGTTTTAAGTCCGTTCTGCTGTCCACCCAAAAATAAAAGGGGCTTCTTGACCTACTTGGAAATTGTCTTCATTTGAATACTTCGAACCTACATTGCACTCCCACACACAAGACGTTCACAGCAGTAGATAAAAAAAGAAAATGATATTAATTATTGAAGAATTTTTGGATCTGGAAAAAGTGTTCCCAATTTAAATTTTAACACTGAGGAAAGACAGTCCATGTGGATATGGGTTTTGTGTTCTGAGGAAAATGTACAGTTTTAGCAATATAGAATTAGAGATAGCATAAAAAATAATGGTAGAAATTTTTATCTATATGATCAGTCATGAATTTTGATATAATGCATGGCTTATTTGAATCCAGAGCTATTAAGTATAAGCTTTTTGTGGAAATGTGATATAGTTTCAAAATAGATCGCCAATTATCAAAATAAAAATGTTTTCAATACAGAAGCAATTAATATACAAAAAAAAAATAATAATATCTACGTCAGAGAAACACGATATATTTCACATTTGGGACACCGAGTGTCATTGCCGAAAGAAAATTTACTGCCGTAAATGATGTAGTAGCATCGCCTTCTTTTTCTTTAATTATATGAGACTATCCATCCTTCGGTTAGTTACCACAGTGAAAAAACTGATTTAAATTTCTCCATTTATTTTAAGTCAAGGTCACCCAAGCTATTAGCTTGTCAGAATTTCCGGATTTCTGAGCAAACACACGCCCTGAAGGCATTTCAAGGCTTACGGTTGACACTTTGATGAATGGATTTTTAAATATTTTAAAAATTAACTT
Organism: Trichonephila clavata; assembly: GCA_019973975.1. Taxonomy (NCBI): domain Eukaryota; kingdom Metazoa; phylum Arthropoda; class Arachnida; order Araneae; family Nephilidae; genus Trichonephila; species Trichonephila clavata. Next base: position 4,870 of record BMAO01010303.1, read on the forward strand.
ATTTATCTACTCCCTTGTTTATATTATTCGACGACTTTTGCCACAAAATGATCGGCTGCGTGTGTCTACGTGACTTTTATTTATTTATAATTTAAACTGAATAGGAAAAAAGTTGCGATTAGAATAAGCTCACGATAGTGTTGAAATCATGAAAAAAAAAGAATAAATAAGCAGAGATAATTGATGAGTTTCAAAATTTTCTGGGAATACTTAAGTGTACTATACTGATGTTTTACATTTTAGTGTTGAATGGTTCTTAACCTTAAGCCTCTAGTCTACCATTTTCAGTTCGTGAATGTAATATTAATCCTACGTACTTTACATCATAAACCTAAATAGCATAAAGAGCAAAAAATAGTAATGGTTTCTTTGTAACTGCATTTTATTCGCCAATATTTAAAAATATTTTAAGCATTTCTTAAAGATCTGAATACCCAGAAGCAAATCATTCAAATACCCATAAAATGTTTTTCAAAAATTGGTAGAAAAAGTGTAATAATTCAAAAAATCTAATTATTTTTTTGCTTTTTCGACGCACTACCAATATCAAAAAAGGATCAGTGCATTCGCTATTTACACATTATACAGTCGACCAATTTCGTCAAATCAAAAGATGTCGCCAAGTGCTGCGATATACAGCCAATAGTGGAAATCGTCCACACAATGTTAATAATGATGACAATATTTGGTGACATTTTTTGAATTGTGACGTCTTTTGCTTTAATGACATTGGTTGATGGTATAATATGTAAGTACAGTGCATTCGAATAAATACATTATTCTTGACTTGAGGAAGAGAAAGTAGAATATCTTTAGAATTAACATTATCGGCACGAATTCAAAATGACCAATAGATGAGAGATTTAAATCTCGTGGTAATATGTTTCTTATCGGCATATTGCCACTATACATATATATTTTATAAATACTTGTAACATGGACTTTTTGAAATGAAAGACCATGTAAGAGGCCCTAAAATATAGACGAAAATTTATTAACTTACTACATAAGGAATTGGAAAAATAAGATTCCATTTTTTTTTCTAGTTTTAGAAGATGTTTAAATTTAAATGTAGTCAAAAATTAGTAAAATCCTTAAAACAGTATATCATCAATAAGTGTATTACTTTCGTATTAGCTCGCAAATGTTGGAAAAACATATTAAAAAATAAAATACCGTGATAAGAATGTAAAATCCGCATTCTCTGCCATCTGGTGTCTAATGGATTAGACTAAGAACAGTTCAGATGGTTGTTAAATTAATTTTGTGGACGTAGCCTAATGAATTAGAAAGATCAGTTATACATTAAATGTGTCCTAGGATTTGTGAAAATTAAGTCAATTCAAGCTAATAATCAACCTAGAACAGGGGGAGTCGAACTTCGAAGGTTTTATTGTATCATAACCTCATTTAAAAACTTAAGCGTAATATATTTTAAGAAAAAAAACATTTTCACACACACACACACAAGATGATTGTTGACCAATTTGCCGTTGTAATAATATGCAAAAATTATACACGAATGAAAATAAAGAGGTTAAAAATTCCAAAAAGTAGCATATTTTTACCATTAATTAAATTTCGAAGAATATTTCAAAGTAAATATTAGCTTTTTTTTTTAAAGAATTTACTTCTGTAAGTTAGCCATGGGGAAAAGAATGATTGAAAATAAGTTGTTGTTCATTTTAGCGATTTAAAAATTGAAGCTATAGATTTTTATCTTTTAAATACAAAATAATAATATCTATGAAATGTTTATTTATTTATTTTGGGATATTGAGCAACAAAGGCTATTATCCCCTAAAAGTCTAAAGAAGTATTTACAATTTAGTAGATAACAAAAAATTTCATCTTCTGAACAAAAAAATCTAAATGTTGATTTATTTGATACAGCTTTCTCCAATAACTCTTTGAAGGTGATATTGCAGGGAGGATCAATTTTGAGAAAAAACTTTAGATGATTTCGAGGATGAGTATATCTGCTGCAGCTTAACAAGATGTGGTCCAAGTCATTTACACAATTACAAGAACTACAATTTGCATTGTCTGATAAATTGAATTTTTGTAGAAGTCCTGGAGTAATGATCATTTTACTAAATATTCGAGTACACAAAATTTCTTCTCTTCTATTTCTTGTCCACTTAGAGATGGTACCAATGTTTGGAATATTGCCCAAACTTTCAAAATATTTGCTTGAATAGAAATTATCATTTGCTTTTTTAAGTCTTTCTTGATATATATATTTTTACTGATGTCTTCTGAGGCAATCCAGTCGATGTAAACGTTAGACTCTGTTACAGATCTTGCAACATAATCCGCCTGTTCATTCCATATCTATGAAATGTTTTCAAACGTATAAATTAAAAGACTTTTGTGTATATTTGTTTCTTTCACTATGCATGCCTGCTTTCACCAATAACGGATTTAATTTTGAAAAATGTGTTAAAAGAAAATAGTTCATCCTTATTAGGATTTCATCCGGTTAAAATAAGAGTCTCACCACAAACAAATAAATATATTTTACCTATCTGTTGATGTATTTGTATGTAATCGGGAATCCGAAAATTAAAAATTACTGAAAAAGTCTAAAATTATTTAGAATTTTAAAGTAAAACTGTGCAGCCGCCATGGTTTCTTCGAGACGTTGAAACTATGCTTCTTAATTTGGTGTCCATTTTATCATGTTGGGCGGCTCAGTGATTTTGATGTTGTATAAAAAAAGCAAAATCTTATCATATTATTGAAGCTGCGGAAGAACTAAACTTGTCGTACAATAGTGGTCTTTCTATCAAGAACTTTGGGGGGGTTTCTTTTTCTTTACTGAAGAAATGTAATATTAAACTTATTTAAGTTCCCGCGAAAATATTTTCTAATTTAATCATGCTGATATTTTTATGACTGTAATATGTTTAATTCAATTATTAATAATTTCTGTGAATGAGAGAATTTGTCAAGGATTTATATTTGAATCATGGGACAAAATTTGACTAAAAAACAAATACTACTGTATATTTTAGTTCATAATTCTTTTGGGGGGGGGGGGGGTACAGAAAATACGAATGAAATTATGATCCAGAGAATATATATTCATAGTTATGAATACTCTAGCACAGGGATGTTAAACTCAAAGGCTAATTCGGGCCAAAAAAACAAGGTTTAACTTTAGGCTGGCCGCAAAAAAAAAAAAAAATCAATATTCATAAAAACGTAGGTTTATTTCGAATAATACATTATAATAAACATATATAAAAGAACAAAATCCTAATACTTGAGATCTCTTTTCTGCAGCTATCTTTCCAATTTCGGGAGAAGTTTTTAAAATTTTATTATGTATTATTGTGTGGGGATGTATTGACCGGGTCGCAAAAATGCTCGTTGTGGGTCGTGAGTTTGACACCCCTGCTCTAGCAATAATAATAAGTCAATTATTAACTTAAAAAGTGTGAATAATTCCATATGTTTCAAGCCAATTATACCGTCTTTGACTAAGATATGTTGTTTAATTTGACTTGTAAGACTGAATAAATGTATTGTTTACAAGCTGTCTGTTACGTAAAAAGGTTATCTTATAATAATGTCACGAGTTCATTATTCTGATTTTTATTACAGCCAGAAAAAGCCAAGCCACGAATCAAAACACACAAAATGAAACATTAGACATCTAATACACAAAAAATCAAATATTAATAGCAATAAGTTAAAATAAATCCTTATAGATTCTTAACTTTAAATCAACATTTAGATATTGTTGGCAATATGATAACATTTAGAAATAAATAAATTATAGTTTAAAAAACTAAAAAACACCCTTTTATAGTTCATCGAACTAAGTTGTAACTTAATCTTTTAGTCACGCCAAATATGGAATTAGTCGCCTAATCTGGAAATGGGATCTGAAATGAGTCGCCAAGTGCGGGATGAGATCTGAAAATGGGAAATCGTTAATCCTGATCAGGTCAATTTAACAAAATTATTAAATTATTGTATTGTCATCGGTCCTGGACAAGAGAGCAAAATTTCGAATGAATCTGACCTTTTAAAGTAGGTAAAAATATTGAGTTCAAAGATTCCGTTACATACAAGGGAAGCTTATAAAGGGTGTTAAAGAAGTTAGAATTCTCTTTGATAGTATGACATTTTATTCAGTTAAGTTATAAATCTTAATATCTGACGTAACTCTCAACAACAAAAAATTCCATTATGCTATAACCTGCGTACAAACTTCGCATTATTTATTACCGCACGCCCATAGTATTAATGTCTAAGTACATTAAGCTGTGTATGGTTTTAAGAGGTTAAAAGTGCAAATAATATGTCATTGATATTAGTAAACATGCTTCTTTTAGCAATGACCTGTCTCTCTAGTTCCTTTCCCCTACTGAAGGACTTACGTAAAAGGATTAAAAAGAATAAAACTCTCTTTCTGATACTGAAGTTAGAATGGAATTGTCGCTAAGCCTAAAATGGCATTGCCGATTGATGTCAATATTCGAATTATATTTTAAACAAATGGCTTTAATAATTATAGGATTACAATTATCAATAAATATCGATTTTTTTTTTACTATGAGTGTTACACAAACGAATGAGCTACATTCACGGCTGTTACATTATGGTTACATAAATACTATCACGCGTTCTACGTTGAATTCAAAACTGACATGAGACTTGTACTTGTTCTACTTGAAAGATTTAAATAAGGTTTTAGATTTGATAACTAGATAAAGGTGTTCAATTACTAAGATTCTTCAAAAATTTTGTCAAAATTTAAATAAAATACTTTTATTATATACGCATACGTTTTAAAAGAATCTGCAAGAAACAAAAGTTGGCAACAGTGAAGTGCATAAACTGGTTAGCTGGAAACACGTGATTGCATTTATCATGTGACTATGACGTCACATGAATTTAGCCCATTGAACTACTCAAGTTTTTATAAATTGTAATAGTTCTCTTAAAGTCAATCAATTGAATGGTAGGAGCAAATTTCGTACCTTAAAACTGTTTTGTAAATTATATCATGAATTATTATTTGTAACAGCAAAGTACATGTCACGGTATAAATTTTAATTATCAAGTGATATTACTTGTTTAGTATAATGCATCATAAAGTGGGATGTTTTTTCATCTGCAAGTATCTTCAAAGTGGTGAAAGCGTTAAACAAAGGATCCTGGTTATATTCAAGCATCTTAGCTGATTCATTATGAAGAAAAAATAAAATATGAATTTCAAGTCTGTGTGTGTCAAATGTGCCAAGTGCTGAACTACTCATTAGGCCTATGGGTCCCGCGCTTTTTAGGGGCCCACAAGAGCGTGTTCTGTTTTCTGTTAGAGCTCCAAAAAGACCTACAACACCGAGAATTTGAATGCCTAGGGGCCTCCATGTCGTTTAATCCAACATTATGTGCCATGCACCTATATGATTTATTATTACTTTTCATGTATTGTATCAGTATGGATTGTACCTTAAATATTAAATGGGCTAAATTCATGTGACGTCATAGTCATATGATAGCTACAATCATGTTTCCAGGTGATCAGTTCATGCGCTTCAAATTGCCGATTTTTACTTTCTGCAAAAATTCTTAAAAATTCATATTTGTATGTATAGGTAATGCAAAATGCACTTGATTTACCAAATTATCAGAAATGAAATTTTATCTAAATTTTGCAAGTAGAACAACAAATCTAATGTGAGTTGAATTCGATGGAGAACACGTGATTATATTTATCATGTGACCATGATGAATTGAGCCTAATCAACAGTTCCAGTCTAATTCTCCAACATTCAGCAAAAAGAAGAAAAAAAGTTTTTGGTAAATCATTGAAATTTTTTGCAGCCCCTACTTTATATTGTAATTTCCTTAACACAGGCATTAAGGTATCCGAGTATTTGCGACAACTTTTTTTGGAAAAAATGGAGATATGGGGATTTTTTTTTGTTGTTTTTAGATATCTTTAGTACATTTTAAGAAAAATATGGTAAAATTAAGAAGAGAAAAAGAAATTATTCTTACTAAAAGGGGGAAAACTGGTAAAAATTTACAAAAAATAACCTAAACGCGGCCCATTTTGTATCAAAAGTTTATGAACAAATTTTCAATTCTGATGTGTTGATATATTATTAATTTTTGAAATGACCTTCAGGATAAGAGATATTTTAATTTTTTACAAAAAACTAGAGTACTTTATCTTAGTTATTACATGAAATTGCTTAACAAAACAGTGGTTATATAACCATAAGGGACTGTAAATTTTGTAATAAAACAGTGATGGATAAATCCAAAGGTTAAAGCACTTCCACTATTATACAGAACATACACAAAAAATTTCAGTTCATTATTTTCAAAACTTTTTGAGCAATCACTGTCCCCGTTTGAGCATTTCCAAAAAAACACATTTCGAGTAAAACGCGTTTTAAAGTATGACATCTTGCTTAAAGGAATGGCATCTGCTTTGACTAAAACACTTGTAGTTTTTGTTCTAGTCAACGAAAAATAATACACTTAGTATTCTTATAAAGCTAATAAGATGGTCTATAAAATAAAATCATAAAAAAAAAATGTCAATTTTGACAAAATTCACAATTTTAGGGTAGTTGGATAATTTAACGATCATCATAAATTTAGTATACAATAATAATTTATTTATTTGTATTTTTTTTTAATTTTTGGAACCTTAGATTAAAATATTTTCTTTTTGCAGGGTGAGCTGCACTCAGTCATACTTCGTGAGTGAACTTTCCTGGTGCCCCGAGGGAGACCTGGAGAAAACCCGTGAGGTCGAGCTTCAGGTGTGCACCTTAGGGTCCCCTCTAGAGGGCTCAGGGGCCGAGAGGGGCAACCAGGTCACCCCTTCCACAGGTAGTGAACCTTTTTTTCCCTCTGTAACTTTTTTCTCTCCTTTTGTAGTGTACTTAGAAGTCTCGTTTGTGCAAAGGTTACCTCTTACAGTCAGATCTTTAAATTTCCACGATCTCTTTATCATAGTATTTTTATTTAATAATATTTCTTAGACATCGATATGAAGGAAAATTTAGAATGTAATAAAATTTTTAAAAAGTGCTTTAAAATCCAATAAATGGATGTGCTGAATTAGTCTTAATATCGCTGTGTTAATAACACATGCAGCTTTTTCGATGTGCGGAGCAACATTTAAGGTGGTTTTTGCCAAGAACCTGAATTAAGCTGGGAAACATTTTCAGACAGGAAATATATTCATTTTTCATGAAAATCCGCAATGTTATAATGGATAGTTCTGCTGATAATACTATGTTTTTAAAATTTGAAAATATTATATAATTAAGCAGTTTTTAACGGGTTGAGTGAAAACTTCTTTAGCATTACTGTATGGGAGACGTGGACTACATTTTATATTAGGACAAAATGGTCCAATTTGGATAAAAATAGTTTTTTTAAATATTCAATCCTATATAGAAATAGAGAAGTCCAAATATATTATTAATTTTTTAGCGTTTTTTAACAAAAAAAGTGTTTATAATTTGGGTCATATTATTAGCCATTACACGAAAACAACCTTAAGTATTTGTTTATATATTGTAATGAATAATTAAGTGTTAGTAATTCATTTTTTTTTTAAAAAAAGAAATGTATTTTTTCATTTTGTCAAAAATTTCATTGAAATTTTTTTGTTATATAGAAAAGAATTGCAAAGCTTTCTTTCGTACGGATTCCAAAATTGATTAAGTGTTGTGGAAAATTAAAAGCACAACTGCTATGTGATAGCAAGCTGTAGAAGCGTATCGTTTTTAAATATTTTACACGTTTTAAAAATCCCAAAAAATTATTTTCAGTTAAGTTAAAAGATTAAGTAAATATCAGTAGAAGAATTATTATAATAGATTTTTAATAATAATATTAAGAGAGAATGAATATAAATAAAAATATAGTTGAAATTTGTATTTTAAATGAAGAAATAAGAGTTCTATTTCAAGTATTGGAGAAAAATCAGATTCATTCTCATAAAGTTGTAAATATTTTTGTCCTAAAAGATATAATTTATAGATATATTAGTTTTAAGAAGCCAGTTTATATTGTATCTATAATTTTTTTCAAAAAAGACCTAATTTTTATCTTTAGGTAAGTAAAAAATGAAAATAGTTACAGTTAAATATTTTATTTGTTATAACTTGAAATCAGAAAACGGAATGAAGTGTAGATAATCCTGAAGATTGAATATGATATTGATATTGCTTGATAATCGAAGCTGCAGCAAATATTTCAAGTAAAAATCTTGACTTAAATTAATTGCTTTTTTGTTGTGTTTAATCACAATTCAGAATACTATAAAAATCAAAATTTCAACTAACAATAAAATGAATGGTTGTATAGTAAATGCACTAATTTTTTTAAAGATATTGCATCTACTACGAATTTAAAGTATTGGAGGTAAAAGAAACTTAGTGAATGTGTCTGAAAACAAATTTATCAAACAAGTAATTCAGATTTTATTTCACTTGATTGTCTTTGAAATGATCTGACTAATAAAATTCATGCCTATAACTGGCAGGGGGAAAAAATGCTTAAAAAGAAAGAAAAAAAGAGATTTGATGCATAGATGTAATGAAATAGAAATAGTATATGTATTGCTTGCCTAGTGAAATGCTGTTTATTTGGAAAAAAGCAGGAAATGTGAAAATAAAGAAAAATGTTTTTAAAAGGAATAAACATCACCATGTGTGTCAATAGTACAAATAAATTTCAATAAAAAAGGTAATTTTTTTCTTCGGAAATGATAAATTATTCGAGAAGACTTTCTAAAATTAACTAAAAATAAAAAACGGTATTTAAAACCTTAAAAACATTCAAGTTTTTATTACAGCAATAAAAAGAAAGCCAGCATGCTCATTCCCAGCAATGGCTCATTGTGACATTGCTGGGAATGAGCATGCTGACTTTCATGCTAAGAAAGGAGCCCTTGTGATCCAAAGACCCGCGAGGATTTCAACCTTTCATTCCTTTTTTTCTAGTATGGCCTTTAAGCATAAGTTTAAAATGGAAATTAAGGCGCTGTCGAAGAATAAGAGCTGGTCAATCTTGAACAAGAACCCTTTCTGTGTCTCTTAGAAAAGCTGCTGTAGCTCATATTAGACTTTTGACATGTCATGACTGTCTTAGATCGCATCTCTACAGAATTGGTATCGCCAACTCACTGGACTGTACTCTGTGTGTACTCTGGTCAGTCTATGACCGCTGAACATTTGGTTGTGTGCCCTACACTAATTAGCCTTAATTCAATTGTCGAAAAATATTGGAGAGCATGTGCACTAATGGCATAGGTGCTATTGTAGTGTGGCATTTGTAAAATAAATATATTTTTATAACATAGACGAAAAATATGGGATTTTAATTTTGTTCGATAGAATATTAATAACCAATGTTGGTGTGCAAAAAAATATACTTCAATTTACCTAAATAATTATTTTATATTATAAGAATTCATTCGTTTCTAAACATTTGCAAAAGAATTTCGGGTGCGAGTAACAGAAATCTTCACTTTTATATCGTTTCTTACATTCAATTCTGACTTTATAACATTCTTTTATAGTTACATTTCACTAAGATAAATAAATATATATTCATGGATCAAAAACAAATTAATGTTCACATTTTTTTTAGTTCATCTATACTGTATAAAGTTGAAAACATGTAATTTTCCTCTTTTAATTATAACAAAAATGTATTATTAGCCGTTTCATATAAATTTTTAGTAAACCAATTTTCATACTAATGTTACTAAATACCAATTCAAATATTAATACTAGATAGCAGTTCCATTAATTTTTAATTTGTGCATCTTATGTAGAAGTAACCAAGAGGATTTGGCAGCTAAAGCACTTGGAGACATTCCTGAAGAAATGAAAAAGAAAATGGAAACTTGCCCTTTTGTTCTTGACATTGATTTGGATTTTTATTCTACTAGAAACCCTTTTTACGCTCTGTTCAACGAAAAACAATTTGATATCCTTCGAAAGTTATACCATTACGAGCATCCCAAAGACCTAACTAACGAGGTAAGTTGATTTTGGTATAATTATGTGAAAAAAATGTTTTATTGTATACCCAAGTGTTGAGTGAATATGAATTTATCTTCTTGAATGAGTAATATAAAACATCTTTCTCTTAATTGGACGACAAAAAGTTTTAAAATGTAAAATTAATGCATTGCAATTTCGTGAATTTCCGATGGCGATATCGATAACAATTTAGATAATGATCTTAATCCCTTTGATTTTTAGAAACATTTAATCAGCTGTAATCCCTTTTTCTTTTTTGATAATTATATCCTGCTTCTTTCCCCTTGTGGTGTTTCTTATAAATATCGTATTACTAGATAATTAGTAACTTTTCAAATTTTAATGACGCCATTTTATGCTTTTTTCGAAAACTCATTCGAAGTTGAAGTACTTGTTTTCAAATAATTTCGGCAAACGATTTAATCAAACTAATCGAGAATTTAAGTTATATGCTATCGTCATTTTTCTTATTAGTTTAATACATAAGTAGATAAAAAACTATTTTTAATTCGCCAATTCACGTGATATTTTTATATGCATATATTTTATCTGTAAAAATCATATCAAAAGGTTTTATGCGTCTTTTATAGCCTGTTTATATTTTAAAGAGAATTCATATTAGTTTGTTTCTGTATTTATAATAACAAAAATAATAATTGCTTTTAAACTATATTTCTAAATTGTGTGATATAAATACTTCATTAAGACTTCAAAACATTCTTGATTTTTTTAGAAAAAACAATAGAATGTATGAAAAAAACCCACACAGATAATTGGTTCAACTGTTAGAAAAAATGGCTATAGCATTGTGACATCTCATTTTTGTGCAATTTGTTTTAATTCGTGACAACTATTGAAATGAAAGAATTTTACTACGTTAAACTGTTATGCTAAAAAATTAGATAATTTTTAAAAGATGTATTTATTTTAACATGTAAATCTATAGATGTGCATGCTCTCATAATTGTTCCATGTATCATAATCACGTTCAATACGCGCGCGCGTTTCTACTCTTATCAAAATTTCTTAATTTCATGCGAAAGATAAAAATTGTTCGATGTAATTTTTATTAATAATATTTCTGTTTATTAACAATAAGATATTCTGTATTATTATTTTTTATACATTCGTATCCTTCGATACAGATGTAAGAGTTGTTTCAGTTCAAACACTTATTCGATATTTTTCTCGTTTAAATATTTTGAATCAGAAAGAATATTCATTAACACCCAAAAAATATTCTTAAAATATTTAATTAACATCTGCAATTTTGCAAAAGAAATGATTTTTTTTTAAAAAAAATAACTATTATAAGAATGTATGAATAGCAAAAGTAGAGTTAAGTGACATGTGCTGACGTGTAGAAAAAAATGAAAAGACAGTTGTGCTCACAAAGAACTTTTATTTAAAAAAAATAAACGAAAAATTACAAATACATACGTCTCACCTGAATATTGGCAATCATTGTATAATTAAATTTCGTTTAATACAGCAAGTATGTTCCTCCCATGGACTGCAACAGAATTCTTCTGAAATCTGTATAAATACCTTCAACTAATGTAAAAAAACAACAAAGAATTATAGAATAAACACTTTGTTAAGAATAATTAATTATTATACAGCAAAATCCATGAAAGGCAAAAGGTAGATTGAAGAAACTACCATTTCAAAAAGCATCCAGTTCAACTTGAATGTGAACACATTTAGGGTCAATTATAAGGTGACCAGTTTTTTTACAATGAAAAAGAGGACGAAAAATCTAAGAAAATTTACAACGTAAATAATATGAAACATTTAATTAATTCAAACAAAAACACACCAATTACGCTTACATCCCTTTTAATTATTTACTTAAACAAGTATTTTTCCCAAATGAATGATTTTTTTGTCATTATATCAATTTCTAATACATTGAAAACTTCGAAGCAAGAAATATCCTTCATATCTTACTTTCCGGTAAGCGCTGAAGCTAAAGTATCAACATTCAATCTTGATTTATCACTTGTCCAAAAATTCTTACCAATTGAAAAAACTCTTTCAACTGTTGCAACACGTTAGGTAAAAATTCTGTACTAGTTATATAGCAAACTTTTCCGTTAGGCCTGGATTTGATTCTTCTAAGTTTGACAATTTTCTCTTTATTATTAAAGGAAAAAATTTATTTTCAAATCGTGATTTATTTGAAGGACAAAATCGTTCAAAATAAGACTAACTTTTGTAGCTATAATATGTTCTCTATCATTTTTTTAATCACTTTGTAGAAAATAGATGCCTGATTATGTACAAATTACATCAATATCTCCGACAGTTCATATTGTACCTGCATGACGCGTAGCAGTTCAGTCTGGCATCTCTGAATACAGTGACTAATAAATCAGTTTTAAAATTTTGAGAAGTTGGACACTTTTCGTATAAGGACAGAACATACAAAAGAATGACTGTCCCTAAAGGAGGACGATTGGTTACCTTATTAATTATAATACGCATTGTAGTTGTGTAACATTGCATAATGTAATGTCATCTTTTTTTTTTTTTAAATTTTGAAAGAATTACAGTTATTATTCATAAAATAGAAGAATCATTCAATGTATATTACATTTTCTTAAATTAGATGCTTATTTTTAGCTTCATAGTTTGCTTTTCAATGTTGAAACTAGCGATGTTTTTACGGGCATCCGTTTATCCCCTTAACTGCACAAATTAAATTTCTCGTCTGATTTTAATGAACCAATCGCACAAATGCATTAAAATAAAATCAACCATTTATTTAAAGAAAATTCTTAAGTGTTAACATTTTAATACATGCATAACTTCTTTCTTCAGCATTTATAAAAGCATAATGCAATCATTCTTTCATTTTTGAGCCACGGTTGCGAGATCGCACCATCACGAGCTTTGAGCCATGGTAGTATTTATTATCACAAGTCCTGATGCCACCAAAAGAAAAAGTCAAGAAAAATAACAGCAACAAAATTTAGTTAAGCCTAAATGGATTAAAGGTTTTTTTTAAAGTAACATAATGTGGATGTTTATACAATTAAACGAATAGTTCCTTTTGTTGGCCATGATAAAAACGACTCTCTCTAATAATCCATCGTTTACATCTGATAAAAACGCGTAACTGCAACCCATTTAATTCAAAATTAAAACTTCTACAGCATTATTTTGCAATTCATTCCAACCACCTACATCTCAAAAACAGAACAAAACTGCTGGATTACTTCCCATCCACTCACAAACCCAAAAGTCTTTTTATTCTCCCCCACAAAACAATCAAAAACAAACCCAATTCTACTTTTTGACAACTCCAATTCCAATTTTCCCATACATACAAGAAGAAATTCATTTATTCCATAGCATACCATCGTTCCAATTTAATCTCGAATAAGAAGCTTTCCTTTTTATGTAGCCCATCAACTGGGGGGCTGCCTTGTCCGAAATACATTTGATGGATGTTGTGCCTTCTCTTTTCGAAATTAGCCCGAGGGGTGTCGTTTTCACTCCTTATAGATAGCTTCCAGTTAATTAACTGCAGATCGCGCCTTGAAAAGTATTCGCCTTTTAAATGAATTGTCCGATCACTTTTCTCTGGCGATAAATAAGGGGATCGCCTTGTTGTTAGCGTCTCTTCCACTTCCAAAGAGGCATTGTCTTAGTAAGTTCCGTTTTATTTCAAGTCGAGTGTTTGACGGGTTTTGTTTTTTTGGGGAGGGAGTGCTATATAGTCCGGAGGGGGTTTTAGTTTTGTTTTTTGGGTTGTGTTGATATAGAAGTGTGAAATTATTGTTTTATTGAGTGGCATATCCGTAGTAAGACTGACTAAAAAGTTAAAAACAACTTATAAAAGTGTCTTAAAAGAACTGACCTAAAAATAACATCGAATTTGTAACATAACACAATATTTATAATTTATTACATGAAAGTAGTAAATATTTCAATTGCAAATAAGTTGTATGGTAAACATATGTTTATTATAAGATTTATAAGAGCATTTTCTTTCTAAATTGTAGCTGAGTAGTTCATGTTCAGGTCTGCACATCTATTTACCAATTTTTTGTCAGCAAATCATAAAATCGTCGCCAGTAAATACTATTTGAATTGAACAAATTAAATCATAAAAATTAAAAGAATATCTGAAACAGTGATAATACAACATAAAAAAAAAAATGCACCTAATATGATCATCATCATATATATGTAATACAAAATATCACGGTTATGTGAAAGGGGGGAGAGGAATCGGAAGCTATAATGTGGGAAACATGTTCTATAGTATGGAGATTAGAAGATAAATAATTTCAAAATTTAATATAACCGGAAAGGGACTGAATTTTCGAAAAAATGGTTTACTTAAAGATTTAATTTTGGTTAGAGAATTTTAGACTCTAAAAATAAAATCACTTTTCTGCAATAGAAATAACCCAAAACGATGATTATTGAATAGTACAATGGTACATTGCAACATTTCTTTACTCCAGCCAGTAGCGCACACAAAAATTTCCCAAGGGAGGGGGAGGGGGGGTCCATGGTCAAAAGGCCCCCAACTCGTATCATACCTCAAGAAAACACCAATTGATTCTTCTGATTTTGTAAACAAAAAACAATAAAAAATAATTATTAATTACAAATTAAATTTTATGTGAAATATATATAGGATTATCAACAATCTAAAAAAATGGCTTGGGGGAGGGTCCGACCCTAGGACATCCCCCTTGTGTGCGCCACTGACACCAGCTCTCTCTCTCCCGCACTCCGTCGAGTCAGTCCGACCGAAGCTTTTTTTCCGTTTTCCACTTTATCGTGCACTGACATTTTAACAGGTTTTTTTTTTAATTTAAAGCTAAAGAAACCAGTTAAAGGTAATCTCTGTGGTAAAAATTTGGTGGTCTATGAAAAGGGAAGGAGTTTTGACCCCCGAACTCCTCCACTATGTACGCCACTGAACTCGGTTTATAAATTATCCTGATCTAAAGAAACGTATCATCACGTGACACCTTATGCCCTTATCAAGCGATTCTGACGAAAATTCTAACCTGCAGACCTTCTATAACTAAAACTTGACAGCGCCAACGAGACTAAATCATCACTCACGCCATGATTCGAAATTCCATATTTTATTAAACACACGTTGCATATATCGAACAACAATGATAGTTCTGTAATTACAGAAAAGATAATGAATTATGATAACCCTAGAAATATAATAGCATTGCAGTATCGATAGATAATGGCGAATGTCCGTGGACGAACACAAAGCGTGATTTCTTTTACATAATTAAATTTATCCATTTTCCGCTTTTCTCGGCCATTCCTTTCTTGGAACGAGAAAAGAGTGGAAATATATTTCCCGATTTTCAATTCCGTCGTCGGGTTTGCTTTACGGAGGATCAATTTATTTTAATTATCTTTGCAGCATTCGTTTCGTGGCTTTAGCCGCAATTTTTTAATTATATTTTAAAATAAATGAGGGCAAGTAGAAATCACGGAGAGAGAGGGTTCTGGAGGATTTGATTTCCACCGGACCTTTGTTAATGAAGTCACTTGTGGATGAGAAATGCTAAATAATGCATTATAAGTTTCTGCTGAGAAATTTTGAAATAAGTTTTTGGATGCTAGTGGTAATTAAGATTTTGTAACTTGAGTTTGTTTTCTTTTTTAGTATTATAAATTTAAGTACAGTGATTCCATGTTTTGAAAGGTATAAATTAATTTTAGACCTATAAGAACATTTTAATTTTCATTAACATGCCAAGGATCCAAGAAGTACATTCTGTATTTCAGTGTAAATTATAAATTTTAATAGTTGTAATTTAGTTTTTATTTACGCAGGAGCGAGGGGGTAGAATTATTTACTTCTAGATTCCAACTTAGGAAGGGGAAAAGGGCACGCTAATTAATGTGAAAAAATGCACTTCCAGAAAATTTCTCTAAAAGAGTATTAGTTTTTATTTGACAAGACAGGAACAATGAAAATAACAATTAAACAAAGGATATTTAAATTCTAATTTTATAAAAATCATTTGTGTTAATGAACATCACGAATAGGTTTTAATTAAAAATAATTAAATAAAAAAGAAAATAACAATCAGAAATCGAATCATATTTGAGGGATAATTTGAGGTATTTCTTGTATAATTTATGAAGGGGGGGGGGGACATTTCTTCTGGAAAAAAAAATGGTAACATTAAAAAATTTCATGAAATTGGTAAAAAAGAAAATTTTATACTGACCTGGAATTTGTGTCCAGTTTTCTGATTCAACTGGCAGTACAATTAGTTCATTTAATAAAATATAAATAAATTTAAGTATAAAACCAAAACAAAATCTAGATTATATGAATTAATAAATCTTTGATCATGTATTCCTCTACTAGAAGTGGTGTTTAATTTTTTAAAAAAAATATCTTTCTTAAAATGTCATTTTATTTCAAATATAAAACTGTCTAATCCATTGTAATATCTAATATAAATATGAGAGCAGACGATTTCCAGAAGTAGAAAACATTATTTTTCTAATAAGCAAAAATACATAATCTAAAATTATTTATAAAAAAAATGAAATAAACTAATCTTTTTTTTAAAAAAAAACAGAAAAACTATTTAAAATTGTTAAAAAAATAGTTGAAATTAAAAAAAAAAACAATACACAAAAAAATTCTGAAAATTATATTTTTCTCCTTTTAATATATTGTGAAATTATTTTTTTAAAATCTGATTATTTTATTGTGAGTGGTTATTTTTTATTGCCATGAATTAAAACTTTAGCAATATCTTTCATTTTAGCAAAGGAAAAACAATCTTTTAAAAAAAACCTCCAAATTTAAAAATATAATTTTGCATGAATTTGAAATTAATTTTTAAAGAATTCATTTTAATTTATGTTATTCTATGCAGAAATTCAAATCTGTTTTTACTTAAATATTTGCTATTTATACATTAATTCAAAAAATATTTAGTATATAATATACTGTATTACGAAACAAAACCTGCTTCCTATTAAATATATAGTTTCCATAATCCCCATGTGTTTTAAGTAGTACTTAAAAATATCATTTCAAAAAACTGACGTTCGAAAAACTAAAAATTCTTCAAGAAGATATTCCAAAAACGGACAATAACGCAGAGAAACGAAATAAACATAATTTCTTTTATAATTTTATTTTAAAACTTTTTATATATAAAATGATATAAATATCTAAAAATTTTTTAAAAAAGACAGAAAAAACGAAGTTTTGACTTTTGAACATGAAGTAAGGATTGTATTTAAATTACATTTAATCGAAAAATATCAAGAATTGCTCAAAAAAATTTTAATTCATAGAAGAATTAGGGTTATTTTTTTTTTTTAAAAAAAAGTTAGAAATTAAAAAATTCGCCCCATGTTAATATTTCAAAATATTTGTGTGTGTGTAGGTAAAAACAATACCACACACACAGTTATCGAAAAAAAATTCAAATTCTTTAAATGAATGACCATCAAAGTAATTCTTACATTTATACGTTAAAAAAATAAATGTTTTGACTGTAATTTCATGAACTGCAACTGTCTAGAATTGGACATCGCAAATACGATACCAAAAGTCGTTAAATTTCTTTTTATTTTAATCCACTTAAAGTTCTTTCTTTAGCTTTTTAACACATTGTTAAAACATTTAATAAAATTATTTTTCATAAAATTCTGCGAGAGAAATTGCGAATTCAGTCAAATTGGCCTATACTCGAACACCCACTGGGAAATTACAAATAAACAATCAACAACAACAACAATAAATCATGAGATTTCTCAATTAGTTGTTAGTTAAATTGCTGTGCTCAAGAAACAAACTCTTGTTAAGTGTTTGAATACATTATCTTTTATGTGAATTACATTTTATGCACAGTATACAAAATAATTAATAAATATCAGCATCAAATAAAAACTGCATTCTATTTTAATCATATGCATTACATTAAAAATATACAACCAAGTCCTTCACTATCTCATCTAACTATTCCACTTCAAATAGGTAACCAAAACACAAGATTCTAATCTCAAAAAATCTTCATAAAAAGCATCATCACGTAATTGAAAAATAGAAGGAAAAAAAAAGGATTGTGAATGTGTGTAGATTGTTTTATTATGAAACAACTCTACGCATCTCGTAACAGTTCTTTCACCCTAGTGGGAAAAAAAATCTCTACAGGTGCTCTATCATTGCACATGAACTCACATATTTCTTCAATCAGTTTAATGAGAAACCGTGCTTCTAAATTTCATCACTGGTAGGTTATTTCTCCGCAGGTATCGTTTCGAAATGCTACATTCGGTAATTTTATGATGGCATTCAGTAAGATAGTTTTTTGAAGACTGCGCCGAAAAAATACAGCTAAGTTCGTGATTTGAATGTTATGCATTAAACAGATGAATATTTGTTTTAATGAGGCTTCTTATAAAAGAAATAGAGTTATATAAAAATGAATCAACAGAAACACACATTGAGCAACTATAGATCGATGTTGAATTTAAATAGACAAAATTTAAAATTACAAAAATAAAAGTATCAAAAATCATCATAAAGTAATTTTTATCAATACACTATAAATTAATCATTTCTCTGAGCAAATAATAGCTTAAGCCTATATCTTATGAATTATTTTAAATGTAATGTAGAAGAACGACAATCTTGTTGAAAGATATTCTTTTATGAAACATCGGAAATTTAAACTAACGTAAGCTAAATCTGATATTAAACGAATAAATTGCATTAAAATCGAATTTCGGTTTAAAAAATAGCTTAAACTATGCTTCATACTTACATCACTCAGTTTCAAAACTGAAATACTTTTTTTGAGAATATGAGGGGAAAATAAGATCTTGTTAGTTTATAAAACACATAAATAATTTGGAGAAAAATTTGTACTTACCAGTCAGAAAAGGCTTATTTTAGGTTGATTAGTATTTGATAAAAAGATTTAGAGAGAAAAAAAATTGTACTTTACCTCTACAATAGGCCTTACTCAAGGTTGACGAAGCATTTGGTAAAAAGCTGAGAGAAAAAATTGTACTTACCTTTTATAATAGGCCTTATTTTTAGATTGATAATTTACATTTAACTAAAACTTAAAAAATTAATTTTTTATTCATAGTGTGCATTACTTTTTGATTTGACAGCAGATGTTGAAGTTTTTACTGTGTCGTTAATTTTGAATATTAAAAATTAACATGATTCCTCTGAATTTATACCTTAAAGTACAGAACTCTGTATTGGGCGATCGTAGTTTTGAAAAAATACTGAAATTGTGAAGCACATGTATTTGTACAAATCTTAAATGAATATTTGTGTAAATCAAATTTTGACTGCATTTATATTATTTGTGTGTATGAAATAAGATTAATTATACTAAATCTTGTATCTTTATTTTCATCAACTTATCTTCCACGATTTTATATATATTTCGCTCAAATAATTGAACATTTTAAAAATATCCAAATCCATTTTGTGGCAATCTTGAAATTCAACATTAGGCAACCAAAGAGAACTGTTTGTAAAGACACTTATACGACAATTAAACAAAAAAAAGAAATTATTGTTGACTTCTTTTCAACTCGAATCAGTTTTTTTCTACGCAGTGGAACAGAAAACTTTTTCTAAAACTGGATATCTATATATTTAAATCAATGTTAGTCACAATAACTATTTTTCATAGTTGAACAACTCTCAATGATACGTACTAACTTTAAAAGTAAATTTACAGTCTAAAAAATTATATTTTAGATTAAGAGTTACACATTTTTATCCCGTACAATTAAAATTATCGGTTATTTATTAAAGTTTTCATTGATTATCATTTCTATTTTCATCAGCAGTATTATAAACCTCAACGTATTCTTTGCAAAAAAGAAGAAAAGAAAAAAAATTGCACGGTATTTTTGCTAGGTTTGACCATTTTGGGGCATCTTAGCCTAAACGGCAAAACATTTGGAGTTCAATCTATAGCATGCATATAGAAATTAAGGTTGAGTTGAACGACCCATATCTGCATGATCCTTTTGACGTTTTTTTTCGCAATTTCTGTCCCCATTATCCGTGCTCGAGCAGAGACAAAAGTAATTTATTTATTCGATTTTAATATGCAAGTTCTTTTGTTCTCTTTCTGTCTCCAAAACGTCCATCAACTTTCAAAAGTAAATAAATAACAGAAAGAAAGAAAAATCCCCAGCAATATGCATCCATGTCGGCTGAGTCATGGTGGTTAGGCTTAAGACCGGGATTAAAATTCTCTACGATTGTCCTTTCACGGATAAATTGCAACGATTTATTTCACTTAAAATCCACCACAAACGTTTTCCAAGTGGTGACCCGGAATTATTTATGGCGAATTCGTGATGTTTTATTATCGAGAAAAATAAATCTTCATGCGGAAACGGAAGAAATAATAAAAAAATCATTCCACGCAGGGAAAAAAAATAGAATACATATTTATTAACACGACGTACATTTCTATTCAAAGTAAAGGTAATTAAAAATCCATAAAAAACAAACGATCTTTTTTAAACCCGCCTAGATATCTCAACTCGACTCGGAATAGTAGAAAAAGACCGTAAAAATTATTTACACCCTTCGTCTTTTATGACTTATTCTTTATTTTACCTCGACACCCGACCAATAGTGTCAGAGAAGTCCAGCCCCTCCTGCGAAATGCTAAATTCGACCTATTTTTTTGCGTCTGTACCACACGAAGGTGTTAAAGGGACTCGTGGCGCTATATATTATTATGATGGCAAAAGGACCTATCTGCTGGCGGACAAACTCATTACCTATGCAAGGGGGTGAGAGACAGAGAGAGATAAAAAAATTATGCAGTATATATACGTGACAGCTGGATAAACAAAAAGGTCATGAACCTAAAATGTCGTGGCGATTTCTTTGTATTCGTCGTTTGGTTTTAAAACGCATGAGAGGGGGGGGGGGGTATGTTTGCATTACGCTAAATCAAAAAGTGTGTGAAGTGGATGATTTCAGTGCATGGGGTTGTCTTCATATCCTGTAACGGATTCCACTAGTGCAGGGTGGGAATATAAAGGGGGGAAGAAAAAGAACGGATGTTGGCAGAAAGGGATTTTTTTCCCTCTCCTTATTCCATAAGAATTTGATCCGTGCCATCTGAGGGTGGAAGATAATTTCTCAGCTTTTCACTATTTTTTTATTAATATTATTTTTTATTTTCATAAGAACGCCGAGGCTGAGTTAGAGCTATCTCTTTCGCTTCACCAAATAAAAAATTGATGTAATATATAACATAACCCTACAGCTTTAAGAATTGGTTTGCAGAGGGTTTTCTGACTGAGAGGGTAGTTTAATTGGAGAAGGAAAAAGTGCAAACGATTTCTGGTATTGAAACCATTTTAAATAATTCGAATGCGTATGTTGCTTTAAAATGTACCAAACAAAACATAATTCAAAGGATTAGGATATAAGTGTATGTGCATGTAAGTGTTTATGTAGTGATCTGTAACACATATAAAAGTTATTATTTGAAATATAATTTTTCTCAGATAGAAAAGCTGTAACGGGTTTTAAAGTACAGTTCTTTAGACCAGTAGAGGCAATTGTTTGGGGTCGAGAGCCACATTGCGGAGGGCCACAGCTTTTTAAAATGATTAGATTCATTAGTTAACCTTGTATCTCAAAAAAAGGTACAAGTTGTAGCAGTTTTTTAATCACGTTACAGTGCTAATTTCATATCTATAGCAGTAATTCTTTGCGGGCCACAATTTGTCCATCCCCGCTTTAGACATAGAATCATTTGCAGATAGCCTTTTACTGGGGAAAGAGTCGCATTTGAATTGGGGGTGGGGGATTTTATTTTTAGATACTATTTATAAAATAAAATATTCATTATAACTAATAAATTTATATTTATTTATTGCATACAGAATGAAATGCATCGACTTAACGTTACCGTTAATATACTAAATTTAGTTATAATGTCCAGTATAGCTCGTATATATATTACATACACATGAGAGAAATTCAGTTTCAATTTTTAACGGCAAACACATTTTATTTTTATACAGTTTCACTCGTCAGTCACATTTCTATTCAAGAATTTAATTTACTTTCGAAATATAATAGTCACGAAGTGTTTCAATAATAGATTAGCAAGTACAAAAACGGTGTCCGAAAATAACATATGTCTATTTTGTACGATTTATTTATTATCAAATGTAGAACTAATCCATACATGATCGCGTGCAGTTGAATCTACTTTCATTTTTCTATCTTATTTTTTGAATGTGAAAATCGATATTATGTGAAAGAATGTCTTGGGCTAAAATTCTTGATATATTCAAGTTTAAAAAAATGTGGATGTTATAATTGGTAAATGTTGATAAGTTTTATGTCGTTTAGTAAATAAATTTTCCTGGAACTAATTTAATAATTCTTTTATTATACCTGACTTCTATTAAATTATCCAGGTTTTCATATTATTTTATGAGAGTTAATACTATTTACTTTCATTGTCCGTTTCCTTATAAATACATTTTAAAAATAAAATAACATAAATTGAAATCAAACAGAAGGGTATCTTTCAAATTAATGGTTTCTATTAGTTAGGTATTTTGTCTTTAGTAATTTAAAGAAAATTAGGTTTGAATAGATTTTTCTGTTTTATACGTTGATAAATTCCTTGTATTTTTGGCGGAATTTAAAAACAATCACTAGTTTATTTACTGTTATAATTCTTTCTTTTTAAAATACTTCTGAAAAATATAACTTCAAAGGATTATTAAAGAAAATTATTCGATATTGAGATTCATTTACTGTTATATTCTTCCATTTTAAAACATTTCATCGGAAAATATAATTTTAAAGAATTAATTTACAATTAAAACTATTCGACACTGTTTGTAATATAGTGTGTGTATTTTAGATTGAAAACAGTACACTAGGATAGTAAATAATTCATTTTTTATAGTTGTGTTGCATTTTTGTAGGTAATTTTTGAGGTTATTTGCAAAGTTAACGTAATTTTATGGATTTTAACAAAAGCATTAACATTCCAAGGTAAATTCATTTTTACGTAAAATAACAATTAATAAATAATATAAAAGTAAATAAAATTGTGAATTGAATGATAATTTTTATGTCAATTATGATCGAAACTTCTTACTTTTTTGGAAAATATTTCTTATCTCCTTAATTGTAAAAAATTTGCTTAAATTCTCTAACATTTCCTCTTAAATTCATTTATTTATTTTAATTCTTCCTAAATATATCTACCACAGGGGGTAAGATTCAAATAATTTTTCAGCTCCAGCACTAAAAGGATAGCTTTAAGTATTTTAAAACTAGGCCCACAATATAGAAAAAAATTTGATGACAAATACGGTTTTAAGATCCAGTTCGGTGAAATGGACATAAAAGTTATATCCAACTACCACAAAAACTTAACCCAACTTTCTCTATCATATATCATAACTCAACATTTTCTAAATACTTTTATATTTCAGTTGTAATTTCCCATACAAAAATTAATGGTGGATATGAAATATAAATAATTTATAATGAGAATGTCGTAATATACACACGTTTATTTCTCTTTATACTATATAGTTTGGCTACAATAACTTTTTTTCGTCTAAAAAATTGGTTCGCTTAGAAATACATTTTATTTTTGTATTTATATAGATATAAATTTCCTTTAATTTCATATTAATGTCATTATGATATTTCAAATAATATGTGTGGTTAAATGAAAAATACTAAAAATTTGTTCAATCATTTATTATGTTCTTATTAAACCTAAATACTGCGTTTATAAATATTTAAAGGAAATAGCACAATAGTAGTTACAACTACTGAATAAAATGTAAGTATTGTCTAGCGTTTACAAAATTCAGCAACGTGACAATGTGTGAAATATTGAAAAATTAAATACCTTTTCTCCAGTTAGGCCATAGGAATTGAGCCAATAAATTACATAATTTGATATTTTCAAAAAGATTATTATATAAAACTTCTTATCTTACAAATAAAATAATGAAATAACTTTTTCAAGTTGCATTTTTTATACGGTTGTTAAAATAATTCATAAAACTTAACAAAGAAACTGAATGGTGCGTTAACATTGTACTTTGATGTAAATTATTACATTCTACTGCTTTATTACTCTTATAATTAATTCTGTGGCACAAGTAATTTACTCTATGATTCTGTGACACAAGTAACTTATTCTATAATTCTGTGACACAAGTAACTTACTCTATAATTCTGTGACAAGTTAAGTGACTTACTCTATAATTCTGTGACACAAGTAACTTACTCTATAATTCTGTGACAAGTTAAGTGACTTACTCTATAATTCTGTGACACATGTTAAGTAACTTACCCTATAATTCTGGGACACAAATTAAATAACTTCAGTTAATTATAAAATAATTTAAAATGAGGAATTTTTATCATTAAAAAATAATTTCAACTTTCCTTATTCTTTTATGAAATTTATTACACCATAATAAGCATTCTTATTCCTACAAAAAAAAAATTTTTTTTTTAAAGAATAAAGATAAATTTTTTAACGTCATATTGAAGTTCATAAACGTTAATATATTTTCCAACGCAAGGATCTAGCTAAAAACCATATTCTGTGTAAAAAATGTCTTGTTTCTTCTTTTTTAAATTAAACATGATTAATATGACCTTAATATATATCTATCCTTAACTGAAATTACAGTTTAGCCTTAGACATTCTTTAATTTCATCCATGGAAAATTAAGAATCCTTAAAGTTTCATACGGGTTATTGCTTTTTATTGCCGTTCTATATTTAACTAAGATAGATATATTTCTCTGGTACTTCCTGATAGCTAGCTTCTTCGATGCATGAAAGAGTGCTTTCTTCGTTCTTAACGATCGACTTTTATTGAAAATTTTTTAATGAGGCTACTAAAGATGGGACGATAATAATAAGATTTATTGACATTACTTTTAAACCATCTTAATAAAAATCTCGGAATATTAAAAGTCATTATCTTTTGGGACGGTGTTTTTTTGAGATACGCAGTTTCCTTTTTTTTTTTTCTTCTTTAATGTCAAGATGCGTGAAATCTTGTGTTTTTTTTTTCACTGATTTATTCTCCTGTAGAGTCTGTCATAGAGAACGTGATGTTGATTTTAATTTAGATATTATGTGAGGTTTATAATATGAAAGAGGGGATTTGTGTGCTTTGAGTCAACACCCAAACGTTCAAGGTTTCTACACCTAAGACTTTGGAGGAGTTCTTAAGACTTAATATTTCGTTATTTTTGTTTAAAAAAATTTGAATATTATGTTTATTGGATATGAATTTCGAATATGATTTGATTACAGCTATTTCATAACTTGGCAATTTAAGTACTGCTAAGGTTTTAGGGTTAAAATTGTTTAAGGTGACCGGAAAAGTGACTTTGAAAAAGCTCTTATATGAATAACTTTTTCGATATTTAGTGTCACTTGGATTTGAACATATATATATATAAATGTTCTAAGAATATTATTACCACAAAAAAATATTTAAATCCAATTTTTTGGCTAGAAATTTAAAGGAACAATGAGCTATTTTCAATTCTTTGATATGAAAAATATTTCACTTATATACAGCTAAGACTTTTCTCTACAAAGACTGTACTAAAAGTTTTGAAAAACTCACGAGTTCCAAAAAATTAAAATAATAACCGGTTGTTGGTTTTTAAAAGTCTCCAATCTGATATTAGCAAATTCACTCCTAAATAATAAATTTCTAAAATCCTAGTTAGTACTCCTATATTCTAATCGAACTAACACTTGCAAAATCACGGTTCCGAATGTTCTTCTAATTCCTTCTATCTCTTTAAACTATATTTCTTCAGCTCTTATATTGAGTTTCCTTTACTGAATTTTGTTATTTCTTAATGCTGTTTTTTTTCCACGCAACAAATTAAAAAAAAAAAAACAAGAATTATTTTGAATTTTCTCTTCGATATATATTAAATTGGAATGAAAGTATTTAAAATTCCACAAAACGGAACAAAAATTTGTAGTATTCTCTATTCTGTATCATCTTTAGATAACTTTATTTTCTTTATTTGTAAGAATAAACTTAATCCATTTTCAATATGTTTACAGAAAACAATTTCAATTATTTTTCACTTTAGAATCTAGAATTTATTATATTCACGGACAACAGAAAATAAAAATTTCAATAAACTTAACCAATTTAATTGTATTAAATAATCCTAATTCACATTCATCTGATTACCTCTAATATTACATCAAAATTTTTCTCAATGAATGAATTAAAAGAAATTTATACAATTTACATTCATGTTATAATTTTTGAATTTGCCCCACAAAATAATTGTTGTTATCAACTGATCATTTGTTGCCACAAACCTAAAGAACCTTTTAAAATTTTTAGCTTTTTCAGAAATTAACACATAAAAATCTTAATTTAATGTAATTCAAATCTGTGTGTATTTATCTTAACTATATAACATTCACAACAAAAATGTTTTATGTACATAAATATGCCGTTAAAAACTTATTAATACATGCAAATCTTTACAGAAAAGTTATTTTACTACACTGTTTAGTAAATATTTATCTCAACGTGTTTATGAAAGTTATTTGTATCATAAATAAATCCAACTTATTTTACTTTCAATCTCTTTAAAATTATAATGAAATGTCGAAAGAGAACATGAATCATTATGATGGCTATTAGGAATGTATATGTACAGGATCTGTTTCATTTTATAATCGAAACAGAATAAATACTATTTTATGCACCTCTAATACATAGATACAGCGCAATGTAATGGAATGAATGCCATAGGAAGTTTCTAGAAATTAAGTTTAATCTTCCTTTAATATTTTCGTATGGTAAATACGAATATAGTTTCAAGATTCTATTTGATTATTGATATTGTCTTCGCCGTAAAATTAACAATTAGTTTTTTTTTTCTTCAAATCTCTGAAGAATTTTCTTAAATAAGTATTGCTTAAACATATTTTAGCCTTTCCTGCTTTTAGTTCAAGAAATAATTTTCTTGCGAATTTATTTCTAAAAAGTTTTTGTTCTTAAGCTTTTGGCAAAAAATATAAGTATTCTATAAGGAATTTGAGCCATTAAATAACAAATAAGTCGTTCTGAATTTTATTACTTATCGAAAGATATTTTCGGTCTATATTAGTATTAATTAAAAAAACTATTTATAAATTGGGATTAATAATGTATTATATTCTAAAATTTTGAACTTAACTGTAATAAAACACTATTTATTCATAATTAATCGTTAAACTTAGTTATATAAAATAAATTTTATTTAATTTGTAATTTTTTTCCCATTTTACACGAGTTTTTTTACTTGATATTCTTTTGATTCAGGTTCATTTAAGATTTGCGTGAAAACTTAATAGTGTACTTATTTGAATTTCCACGAATAACTTTAAAGTTAAATCGAATTGTGAATTCATTAAGTTTTTAAAAACACAGTGAGCAGTTACTATGCATCAACTGTGATTTCGTAATATTCTTAAAACTAATCCCGTCTTACTGCCTTTTAACTATTTCTTTTCAAATTTCTTCTATTTAACTTAAGAATTTTGCTTTTAACTTCAGAATGTGGCAATCATTAACACATATTTAAACGAATCTTTTAAGTCTTAAATTTTATTACTCTTTTAAAGCTGGTAATAGCAGTTTCTTTGCTAGTTCTAAACGAGCTCTCTCGAATTTTCTTTCTTAGGATATTAAAGCAAATGCGTTTAGTTTTTCTTATTTTCAGAATAAAAAACATTTAATAGACAAAAGAAGAAGAAATAACATTTTGAAGCGAGAAACGAGGTCGACATAAGCATGTCAAAAGGTTTTAAGAGAGAGAAAAAGGAGGCTTTTTTAAGAAGTTGCGATTTTTTTTCTGAGAATAAACTTTACAATTTTGTCTTTCGAATTTTTATTTTCAAGAAACAGTTGAAAATTTTTCTCTTTTTATTTTTAGCGTAGTAAAATAACTTTCTTCAACGTATACATTCCCGTTAGTTAAGTAGTTGTGTATGATACGATTATTTTGTAGTTTTCATGTCGATAAATTCCTTCCGAAAATATTTGTTCTGTTGCTAGAATATTTTTTTTTAAATTCTTACAAGTTCTTATACAACAATTAAAATTTTTACAACTCTTTCGTCTCGCCTAAAAACATATTAATAACGAAAAAATGTGGCCATAGCATACATCATTTAGTTTGATTCCATTAAATAATAACTTGTCTCTCTTCATTCAATTCCAAATCTTTACTTTTACAACATTGCTAATTATTTAGTGGAATTCATTATTTCAGTGCCATTTTATCCGTCTAAAATATTACAAAATAACGGTTTTCAAATTTGGCAACATTTAGCAGGTGATCGTGCTCACTGAATCTAGATAGTTTTGAATAAAGGTTATTTTCTGAAACATAAAATTAAACCATTTTGTTTTAAAATATAATTTATTTCGATACTTCTTTTATCAATGTACCAGATGCGGATGTTTTAATTTTTTTTAAACTGGAAACGCTAAAACTACTTGTGCATGTATGAATACATGTTAACAATTTAAAACTTAATGCTATGCCTACATGCACAGACAGCTACTTTACCATGGTTAAACTTCATTTGAATCTTACTTAAATTCGATTTTTTGCAATGTTACATGCATAAATTTTCGGTCAAAATTACTTTCGCGAATTTCAAAAATGCGTCATTTCGACCTCGACGACACTTCTTTTTTCTCTCAACCAAGTTAGTTATATAAAGCACGGTATTGACCTTTGTATTTGCACCGCGCGTAATTGAACCTAAACACGATTTCACTTTTAATAAAGCACCAAAATATATTGTTTCAAATGAACCTACATAGATGACAACACTATTACATACTTCAGCACAAATCGTAGAACACGAAGATAACAATGTCACAATATAGCGATTATGGGATTATAAACTTTGGAACAATAAAAAAGGTGCTTACCGAACAAATGATTTGCAGTGTGATGGGATGTCCAAGGCTAGATGTGGTAGAAGCCAGGGGTGACCGTTATGTAGTAGTGCCGATGCATCGCGAGCATGGTATGAAGTTCCTACCCGCTGCTTTCACAGTAAGAACTCCATACCTCGCTCGCGATGAACAACATCAATGCTTCCATCCCCTGCCAGCAACAATCGGTAGGAATGGACCATCTCGGCTCTTCGTCGCTTGCTTGGCTTGCGTCCAAAGTGAATATTGAGGCGTACAAAACACAGTAACAACAAGAAAAAGAATAAAAAATTAAGTGGTAGAAGACCTAAGAGAGCGGACGCAATGGCGAATTCAGAACTTGTCTTTGAAGAGTTGGTTTGGATCAGCATTTGATGAAGAATTACCACAAGGCATAATTAAAAGCTAAGTATTTGAAATTCAAATAATGAGAGTGAAAATTTAATGCTACTTTCACTTTAACATTCGAATTCAGCAGGAACAGAAATGTTTGATAGTTGATTCACAAAAATAAATAAAATAAAGAAAAGAAAAAGCTCTTCAAGTGCGTTAAGCCTAGTTCGAAAATAGAATCCAATGATGCACCAGTTTGTTTTAGTTTCGGATATTAACAGTTAATGAACTTAGTTCAATTGAAACAGATAATTTGGGAATAGTTAATTATTAAGTATAAATTCGATTTTATATTAAAGATTATATGAGTTAAGTGTGGCAATTGAAAAATTCTAAAACTCTTATTTCAATACAGAGTTCAAATGCGATTCGGCTTCATATTTCATTCAAATATTTTCTTAATGAATTTGGCATTTGTTGTATAATAAGAAAAGAATTTAGGCAAATTTTGCTCCGTTAATTTAGTACTTTCTATGGTATTACATTTTCTTGTATGCCATGCTTTGATAAAAGAGTTGCAATGAAATTGCGTCAGAACAAAATTCAAGACGATTTCTCCCAATAAATTTACTTTTTCTTCACCAAATTTTATACCGACTCTGAAATTCTCATTAAGGACTATTTTGGGATTTTTCATTGATCAAAGTTTTCGAAATTAAAAAAGTGGAATTAAATACAAAAAGCTATGGAACTATATAAAAATTTTAAGAAAGGCATTATATTGGCTATTTCAAAAGTTTTATTCGATAATTTTAATTAGAAGCAACTTCTTGTGTTACTTAAACATTACACTTATTTTTAAAGTTACACAATATTTTAGTTTAATTTTTATAAATATGATAAGAAATTTATTCCCCTCACAAGATTTGAAAACAATAAAGTTAATGCAAGCATTGCCACAGCAATTAAAAAAAATTCCTTTTGAATTTTTGGAACGGATTTCTCAACTTCGAAATAAAAATTAAGCTTTCTAAGTGATTTCACTAACTTGACATCTCTAGTTCCTTTAAAATGAAACGAAAAGAGAAAAAAATAACTAAATAATAATTATTTCTACTTACCCAATACTGCTTAGCACTAATTCCTATGCATATTTCTTGATAAATCATACAAACTATTTGTAAACCTTTTAAATAAACATTCTCAATCAATCCACGCATTACCCATACAAATAACAAGGAACAATCACTCAATTATGTAACAATTTTCCTTCTAACAGTTGCGTAAGTTAAGACATTATTAGTTCGTGCAACTTTCGAATGTCGCTTACACGCTATCATTTAATAACATTCTATTTTTTCCTTTATAAAATTATGATACAAAGAAAAAACTATACCTCTTAAGAAATGAGCAGCTAGTCATTTTTTTTTTCTTAGGCAGAAAAAAAAAAGTTCTTTTGTCCATTGACAACAGCGGGAGAGATGAGATCTGTCGATTTCAGCAGCCGGCCAGCACGCAAGGACTACGCTGGCGGCCGAATTCCCGCCAAAAATTTTCGGGAACCTTCAGCCGCCCAGTCGAGCTGCAGGCAGGCCGTTGCTAAGGAAACAACCTTCAACGTCACACCGAGAAAATCTTCCACCACGTCAGAATAAACAGAACCCTTTTTCCCGAACGCGAAAAGAACAATTTTTTGTTCCACCAGCGAGAAAAAAGTCGAACTCTTCGAAATAAAATTCTCAGCGTTCGAAAATTCTTAGGCGCTCCAGGATCGAAAGTGTGGCACTGCGTTTCGTATCACGATGAGCAATGGCGACGATGCGAGGCAGCAAAGGGTGAAAAAAACAAATGGCGGACTGCCTAGGAGCCGTCGGTTACAGCGCAAAAAAAGGAGTCGAAAAAAAATTCAAAGGAGAACCAGAGCTCGGGAGCGTGGGTAGCCAGCTCCCAGCTTGCCAAGCCACTCTGAGCCAACACCCAGTTTTTCGTGCCGCAGCTTCTTGAATGATGGCAAGAGGCGATCTCTCATTGGATGCCGCCTTTCCATCGACTCCGCCTTTGATTCTTTCTGAGTGGCTGGAGCTCGCACTGCGCTAACCAACGGGTGAGGAGAACAGGTTGTGACGTCAGGAGTTCTTTCTCTCTGGCGAAGAGGAGCATGGCGAGGAGCAGTCATTTCATTGGGAGCGTTTAGAGCAGTCGGAGCTTCGGTTGGATGTGGATATTCTGCAGGCTAGCCTATGGATACGGAGTCAGATTATCGATAATGTGAAGGGCCGATTCGATTTTTGCTGAGGTCTGAAATAGAAATATAAAAATTTTGTTGTCATTTAGACAACTAATGCTATATATTTTTCTTCAAATTAAATAATAAGAGAATTTATATAATATAAAGAAAAAAATCAATTTATGTTTGGTAACGTTCTTAAATTTTGTAACGTTACTAAAGAATTTTTTTAATCAGTTAACATTTTAAGTGCATAATGGAAATAATAAATAAAAAACAAAACATGGAAAAATTTTCGAAAATTTGTTATTCATAAATATTATTGTATAATGAAAATTATATAGCTTTAACGATTCACATTGAAAGTTTCTTTTTAAATCTAAGCCTAATTTTTTTTATTTGAATATTTCCCTCTCGCAAAATTAAAATGAAGAAAGAAAATAAATAAGTGATATAAATTACCAATCAAATTGCATTGATTCTACTCCATACTGCTTGCTTTTTGTTTGTTGAAAGATTTTTGGATTTCATTCAGCATCTTTTATTTATAGTGAACCCTGAAATGAAAAAAAATTAGAATTAACAATTGTCTGTTTCGTTCTCTCTTTTTTTAAATATAAATAAATTTTTAAGAATTAAAAAAAAGTATTTAAAGTATTTTGCTTTGATCTGCAGAAAAACAAAACAATCCAATATATGCTTTGTTAAATTAATAATTGTAAATATTTTATTTATTTATGTTTATATTTTTACAAAAATTTCCGAGTTGCTTAAGCCAATACTTGGTTGGTTATTTAAAAATAATCTAACCCTAAATTTAGAATTTTGTCAGCGTCAAACAATTTTATTGGAATAATATGTAAAATTATTAAAGACTTCTAAAATTTTTTTAAAAAATATACATTAATTTCCTTTTTTGCTTAAAAAAATTACTCTGCTTTAATGCATTCTTCATCACGTTCGATGGAATATAAGTCTTCTATTTCGAAACATAACAAAAAAAATGTATACTTCAAAAAAATTTAATTGTTTACGTACACACCAACTTAAATTAAATATGCAATGCAACTGAAATGGAATAACACTGTAAGTTAAAGAGAAATTGTAATTTTAACTATTTTTTATGTTTAATATTTATTTCTCCACCACCCCCTCTAACGATATAATCATATTTTTCTTTTCTTCTATAATAAATAGAAAATACAGAACACTATTCGAGAGTTCAATCTCAAACAAACATGTTTCATTTATATTCTATACTCTTTTTATTTTGATTTCATGTATCCCTTTTAGCATTCCAAAGAAGTTTTTAAATATTTTTCATTATCAATATGAAAAAATTGTGTGTGTGTCTCTCTGTTCAACTTTATATTAAAACATCATACTCTCTAATTAATTATATAAATATCTAATTTATCTTTACATTAAAGTACAAACAATTCTAAGACGAACAATTTATTTCATCCAACTAGTTGCAACATTCGAAGCAAGTCTAAAATATTTAACGCTTTTTAGGTTGCACATATGCTAAGAATATTATACAACAAATCTTAAAAAACGTTAACGATTATACAGAGTTTTTAATGGGTAAAAACATCCCTTTTTAAACAGAAGATGCCATGAGCACGATGACGACAAGAAATACATGATATGAGAAATTAATTCGAATAGTTAAGAGTTAGATTCGATTATTTCGTTTATTTTAAAAAAGGGTTCTTTCAAAAGCTGAAACAACGATTTAAGTTAACCTAAGTTTGGAACATTTTTTCACACATTTATTTGAAAAACTTATTACAAACGATTTGCAAAATTCCTTTCTTTTTTTTCCCCCACTTAAAAAAAAACTACATTTTTAAATTATTAATTGTCACAAAAATTTGAATTATCTTATTCATTTGCCCTTTCTCTTGAAAAAAAAACTTTATCAAAATTATATATATCAATCACATTATTACTATCTTAATTTTTGCACTATTGTTGAAAGTACATATATTGAAAATACTTTAAAAAAGAATCAACAGTTTTCAAACAGTCAACCCTAAAAGACGTTATAGCTGGATTCCTGTACATCACATTAGTCATACTTATAAACCACGGACATTTTAAAATTAATCACATCAATCATTCTCAAATCGCGGAAAATTTAAAATTTATCATATCAGTCATTCTTAAATCACAGAAAATCTTAAAATTTATCACATTAGTCATTCTAAGGCGCAGAAATTTTAAAATTTACTACAGCAAATGTAAGACTGATTCAGAATAAAAGTCGAAAATTAGGTAGAATTTTTTTAACGTATTTTGTTTGTGTGTGTGTGTGCGCGCGCGCATGAAATAGCACACAAACAAAAGAAATATTAATTACATTTCTTACAAACACCACAGTTTTCTTCCTTTTAAACAATTAATCATTATTTAAAAATTAAATTTATTTTCCATTTAATTTTCCGATTCAATAAATGTGAATTGAAGGAAAAACAATAGCTCAATTCTCAAACAATGTAAACTTGAATTAAATTTAAAAGCAAACCTAAATTTAAAAAAAAAAGAGCGTGTGAAATTCTCGAATTTAATCGCAATCACGTAAAACATTTTTAAAAAAACTCGTTCCAATACAGCAGAGGAAAAAAAATCAATCAATCAATTTTAAAAATCTAGATTTAATTAACAATCAATCATCAGGAAAAAAGAAACCTATAAAACCGATCAATAGTTTTTACCTTACTTCAATTAACTTTTCAATATAATTCTGCCTACGCTTCAAGGGGGGGGGGACTAACACCTCACTCGCCTTCTAAACAGTTATCCAACTAACCGGTTACTTTTTTTAAGAGAAAAAGTTTCTCTTAGCCTTCTTGTAAAGAAAACACAAAACCAGATTCACTTGACCCAAATGTTGTGCGCACACACGCCAAATTTCTCTGTTAAAAGCGGTCTAAACTGGATTCCATCTTCTTGAGGGGAAGGGGGGGGGGTAACAGTATTTTTTTTAAAAAACAAATCTACTTTTTTGTAAAAGAATGCGTTTGTTGAGCACCAACCTGGTCACAAATTTTAGTGTTACTTCTGATGTAAACAATTGCTTAAAAATCCATATTCGGTACATTTCCTAATTTATCCAAACAAAGAAATGTTATTTTTACTTTAATTATGGTATTGGATCTTGTGGATGAAATTTATTACCCTAGCCATGCTAATTTTTTCTTTAAACGTTAACTATACATTAAAAATTCTTATTGTACAATCTTAGCAATACACCATTTGAGAATAAACGCTTTTCCTCTCTTATATCGTAACGTTACTTTGATTTTTCTTCACTCTCGCCTCTTTGGAAGTTTTATATTCATGTTTTTCATTACAATGATTCATTTTTATATAATTTTTATATTTTCATTGGATATGCTGCCTTCAGAAACTTACTAAATTTATCTGAGAAGTTAACCACGGATAACCCTCCATCTAGAGAGGTTAACGTACGTTAAATCTGCTGAGGCTTAAAGACTTGGGCGTGAAATGGAGGTTAGAAGAGTGGGTTCCACAGCACGTTGTAATCGTCAGTTGACCATTGGTCAAAATTACGAGGTCTGTCGCCAACACCCCTCGAGTTGTTTCATAGAGTGATGTTAATAAACACACACTAAGAAGTTTCAGATACAGGGGCATAGCTACAGCCGTATCAATTATACGGGACCCGCAAGCTGCAGAGGTCCCAACATGTGCAAGCAAAAAATCGTAAGATGTTAAGGGACGCCGAGATAGGGCCTCCAAGGAATTTTGTATGATACAGGACCTACTCATAACTAGTTACGACAGTGTTAGATTATAGCATCTCACATAGTAAAATTTAGGTTCTAAAAAAATGTTGCATCTCAATATAATATGTCATCTTCCATATTTTAAAGGTTTCCAGTTGTGGAAAAAGAGCATGTTACATAAAGGAATTATACAATTATTATTATTATTATTATTAGCAAACTTCCAACAACCAGTTTCGTTACAGAAGCCCTCACAGAATTTATAAATATGCTTAAAAACATGACAAGTACTAGTTGGCCATATGCATAAGCATTTAGATTGTGAATGTTGCTTGAGTCAATTGTTGTGTATATTGATGGAAAAGAAAATTGATGATTTGAAAGTTGGATACATAAATCTTAAATACAAGACCGTTACAAACAGTTGTAAACAATATTGAGTATTACTGATCGAAGTATTGATTTGAAAAGTACTTGATTTACTTCACTATCAACATTTGTTGGTAAAATTTAAGATTGCTTTTTTTTTTAACAATCTCTTCATTTGAGTGTATTCTCTCAAACGCTTGGTCACCGGAGCCAAGGCTTCATGAAATACACACATTCAGGGATTCAACAGAGCAATGTGTTTTGCGATCAAGTAAACTTATGGAATTTGTGATGTGGTAAATAGTGTATGAAATCATTAACACAAGGGCATGTACAAAAGCAGAATTCTTTCTTTCATGAATCAATTTTTCGTACGAATCGAGGAATTACTGTACATGTAAATAAGTAAAACTCATAATGTTTAATTTGTGGTGTGTGTTTATGCACATTTTATTTTAATCACTACAAAGATTATCTACTTCTTCATTAGCACTACAACCGATTTCCGGTCAAGGCTGTCTCAGTTCATTTAAACCATCTTCATCTGTTTATTGCTATTGTTTTCCATCTTTTTACGCCGATGTTTCACAAGCGTTTTTCTATATTGCCAGCCATCTTGTACGGGGTTTGCCTCTTCTTCTCTTGCCTTCTGGTTTCAAAAACGTTGTTAATTGAATTGGGGTGTTGTCATAATACCTGAATATATGGTCAAGCCATTATAGTAGTAAAAAAGTTGTAATTATTGGGTTTGTATAATACTGATATATGGTCAAGCCATTATAGTAGTAAAAAAAAAAGCATTAGCTACTTTTATTAAATTTTGTTCTCTGTACTTCCTTTGCAAATCAGATTTGTAAAATATTCTCCGGACCCCATTCGCCTTCACTGCTTCACAAATCTTCAATATTTTTCTTTCAAAACTCAATAAGCTTTTCTCATTCAGCACTCACTGCCACATAAAACTATAGGTCTTATAAGTGTTTGTATAGTTGTACTTGCCGCCCAGCCAGTATGGTGGTTATAACCCTCGGCGTGTAATTGAGTGGGCTTGTGTTCGAATCCCGACATGGACGCATCTTCGGGAAAAGTGGTCGGACTTTCGCCTGAAATGGATTTCCGTCTCGAATGGAAAGCGACGGACCCCTTCTGTTCTATGCTGGTATCATCATTTGTAATAAAAAGTCTATATTCTTCTGTGTTTGTATTGTATGTTTCTGCGTTCTTCCATCTCTCGTCTTTCATATGTATTCCAGGATAAAATACACGACAACAACATAATTGTACTTAAGTTTCTCTGCTCATAAATTTGGATTTAAATAGATTTCTCAGACCATGGTAACATCTATTAGCTATGTTGATTCTATTTTTAATTTCGATCGTTATATCAGTGTTGTAATTTAAAACTGTACCTAAATTTTTGAATTGAGGGACCGTAATTATTTATTGTCACTGGATCATAGTACGATATATATACCAATAAAAACTGAAATTAAAATTTTAGGCTACTAAATTTGTCATAAACGAGCCGCTGCAAATTACCTACCCTATCAAGATCCACACCTTATTCGAATTATTCATTAATATTTCTAGAAAAATCTTTTTTTTTCTCTCTCTCTCGTTTATCTCGTAAGGCCTGAAAAAGAAGAAAAAGTTGTGCCCAAAGTGTTCATCTGGCAGAAAAGGGGCTACGGGAAGGGGCAAATTCCCGAGGTGGGCCCCATCTTTCCCCTTTGGGCCCCAAAATGTCCCCCAAAATGTCAACGATTCCTCAACCTTTGGGTGACCTCAGCGCGGTCCTACACTGTTTCGCTTTTGTATTGGGACATTGACAGGGTAAAAACACCATCTGTTTGAATTCAAGGCAGGAACCTTATTTTGAGGGTGTCTTTAGGGGTATACTATCGGCAGTTGAAATGATTTCGGCCCCGAAATCGAATTATTGTCAGAGACCGGATTTTGATGGCATTTCGTCTTCCAACTGGCATATCGCTCATATTGCTAACTACACAATACGTTAGTCTAAGCGCCGGCTTTAGTTTAAAGAAAATATATATTTATGACAGCATTTTCCACCGGTTTTTTAAAAAAAATTATATACTTTTTTTTAAAAATATTTTATTATTTATTGGTTTAAGTCAGCAGTTTTTAAAGAAATTTATGCCATCCACTATCGATTAAACTTTTTCTAGAAAAATCTCGTTTATTCCCTGAAATTGGTTAATGCAAAAGGATATAGAATTGAAGTGAAGTGAGTTTTACTATACAAGATTCTCCAAGAAGCAGTTGAGAGTACATTAAAGAAGAAATTAAGTGATACTTTGGGTCAGCTGAATTTAAGTTGTGTGGGGATGATATTATTGCATATTGTATTTATATAGTAGTTGATGTTGGATTTAAATTGAGATAGAATTTCGTTTCAAACTTAAATATAATATTAACTTGCATCCCCCTCCTCCCCACATGCTAATCTCCTATCTCTCAAAACAGAAGTTTGCTTTTTGTTGCATTTTTTAAGCCAAGAAGTTATAACGTTCGTGGGCTTCCATAACGTTCTATAAACAACTAAGATTACCCTAAGTTCTCCTTTAAGAATAGCGTTGCGTCGAAACATGTTAAAATACTGCATAATTTCAAAGGTTTCAACATGTTTCTGAAAAACTCCGATAAAAAACTCAATGAACAGAGAAAAAATAATTCAAAAATAATGTTAAAGAAAATCAGCCACTCACGCATTCATTTAATATCATTGTTGCCATCACTGGAATAAAAACTATGTAATTTTTATATAAATAATTCAGTATAATTTTCTTTATGGAATAAAATTTAGTAACTACACACATACTTCTATTGATTATAGTTTTACTAATAAGTTTTCTTATATATTTACCACAAGTAATAAAGTCTGCAAGGAAAACGTAATGTATTTGAATGTGTGTGTGTGTGTGTGCAATTTACAAACATATTTGTAGAGAGACATACACTATTTTAAATACAATTCACTTGGTATAAAATTTAAATCTAATCATTCCATCGGCGATATTTTAATTATCAATCCCTAGTACACACATGTATACATATTTGTTAAAATCTAAGAATTTTTAATGAATTTTTAAATAATTGTTGCAAACGATAATTCCCTTTCGAAATCATTTATATTTAACAATCATGTAACCAATAAAAAAAATTTTAAAACGGAGATATTAAACTTCACGAAATTAAATTTATCAACAAGAAATGCAGAGCTGACTGATTGATAAGACAGATTACAAAACAATAATAAAGATCTGACAGACGTAAAAGCAGTTTATCCCTTTCTATTCATTTAAACTTGTTAAAAGTGCAATTGAACGAGTCATGATGTAAAGTTTATGGTAGCATTGTAAAATAAAAAGAAAATAATCTTTTTTTTCTATAAGACAGTAGAAAACAGAAGGAAAAAAAAGGAGAAAATATCAGACGCATAACGGTAGCTGAATTGAATCTATTTATTTTTATAAATATAACATTTCTTTTTTAAGTTTGAAACTGGTGAAATATTTTTTGTAAGTCGTTATATTTACGAAAATGGAAATATAATATTGAAAAAATATTAAATGATCTTTTTAGACAGCAAAAATTTGTTGCACTGTAGCTGAAGAGTTGTTGTTACTAATACCACCAATATGACGAAATCAGATCGAGGCCCACGAAATCCCTCACGACGAAGGGCTGGATGTACGCCAGTTGTTATCCGTAGCTTTGAGCGCCATAAAGGTGACAGTACTTTTAGGCTCGATTCCACCCCAATTTAAAAAGAGAGCACCTGGAGGTAGTCAGGACCTCTCTGCCTCTCTTCTCCTTCCACCAAACCCACGAGAGGACTTGCGGCTCAACAGCTATTTACGAGTACCCCTATTTGCGAGAAGGCACGATACATTTAAAAACATCCGTCTTATCCGAGACTCGAACCCAGGTCCCCATGTTAAAGAGTAATACACATTACAGACAAGAACATGCAAAACAAAACATGTAGTCGAATGGTCGTGGTCATGAACCGGTGACCAGCGTTGCTTCTGTCGAGTCACGGGTTCGTGTCCTGGTGCCAATAAAAACCCACCATATAGAGGTATCGCGTCCTGTCGACCGCAGGTGTGGGAAGGCACTTAAATCACTAAACCCAAGGAGCAATCAACCTTAATAAGTTAATTATAATGAAAATAAGAACCCTTATCTAATCTACTGAGCGCTTTGGCTTCAATACTAGAATAATATTCCACTTGAATGAACTATATGACCACCATCACTAACGCTATGTTTTCTTCTATCTCAACTTTCAACCATCATCTCGCCTACTCTACGACTAACACTTAAATAGAACTTCTAATTCACATAAAACCCAGTCTTCTCCACTGAAAGCGGTTTTCAACTGAAATCACAATTAAAAAAGATTATTTTACCCAAGAGGATTATAGAAACTCGAACGCCGTTACAGAGGAATGATGCACATTAAGTCAGATGAGACTCAAAGTTCTCACGATGAAGTGGTTTGGAAGTTTGGAGGTTGGGGTATCAGCCAAGGTGTCACTATGGTTCGGAAAACCGAATTCTGTCGCCAAACCTTTTCAGTTCCTTCAAAGTTAAAGGTTAATAAGCAATCAATTTTATAATTATAAATGTAGCAGAATTTTTCGGTACTGGTGGTGTATGGGGGGGGGGTGCATATCAAAAAGCACTCTATCCCTGTCTTACGTTCGATCCACACTCATTCTACAACTTCTTTCCTACAAACTATCAGTTCATTTAGTAAAGTTCTCTCACCTTGTGCGAAAAAAAATACTATTCCACACAATCCCTTTGATGTGAGACTACATCCGTGTGTATGCCTCCAACCACTTAACGCATCGTCTGTCGCCAAACGATAACCACCTATTTCCTTCCCCGCATCGTCTGCACGCGCACCCTCTTTTGATCTCTTAATATGTCTCTCCTAACCATTTTTTTTTTTTTTAAATCTACCTACAGATAAGAACAGATAGCATTCAGAAATTTTTCCAAACAGACGCTTTAAAAAGCTTCATTGACAGAGCGAAAGCGACCTGGCGTGCAATACACATGGTTTTCTTTTATCTTTATATAAGAATTCTCTCTCTATTTTTTTCTCCAATGCACAGATGTATCATCAATCATTTGCTCATTCTAAATACGCCGTCTGTGGGTATTTTACTTTTTTTTTTTGTGGAGTATTATTAATAGTCTAGGGGTTAAAACAATGTATCTTATCGCTAAACAATTTATGGAGGAGTTTCAATGGAACAACTTTTAAGGATGTTTCGTTATCACTAAATCCCTGTGATGAGTGTTCAAAGATACCTCGAATCAAGCCTATATCAATTATAGTACTAATTAAAGGTATTGATTTCTTAATAAATAAATTGATTCTTTAAATGGAACACAAACAAGTAATATAAAAACAAATTTAAGTCAATTCCTACTTAGGTCAACAGAGAAAATTTTTATTTTGGTTAGTTTTAATTAAATAATTACAATTAATATAAATATGTGTATATATATGACAGAATCACAATATTAAGTGACAAAATAGAAAGCGATTTTACTTACAATTTTCCATTTTCCTTTCTATAAAGGGTGTTGGACTATTTTTTGTTTGTTACTATTTATTCATTCATTAAATTTAATTATTACAATATAGTATAGTAAAAATAAATAACATTCTCATAAATTAGGCCATCCCAGGTGGGATGGCCTAACAACCTATGGATTAGAAGTCCAATGCATTATCTGTTGCGCTACAGGGACACAAAGAACTAATTTCCTTTTTATATATGCTGTTGGACTACTTTTTTTGTTTGTTTCTGTTTATTCATTTTTAATTTAATTAATGAATTAATATTTGAAAAAAATTTATTAACATCAAGTGTCATCCACTACAAGTTTAAAAAAATGTATTTGAACTTGAATGGATGATATACAGGAAGAAAATGAACTAATAGTAGGAATTGAAAAAAAGGGTCGGAACTGTCTCTCTTTTAATGTTTCGATCTTCCATTTCACAACGGGCCGTCGTAGCCTAGTGGTTAGGAGCACCAATTCGTGGCCGACATGTTATGAGTTCGAGCCCTAGAGCTACTGAAGATCCACCGCGTAGAGGGGCTGATACACGTTACATCTGTCCAGGCTAAAAGTCTTTCCTCCCTTTGGCACGGTGTGGTAGCTTGGAGAAGGGGTGCATGCTCAGGTATCTTCCTTATCACTTGACCATGGTTCAAAATTACGAGGTCTGTCGTTTGTATGAAAGTTGGAATATGTATATTCTTTCTTCCATTTCTAATACCCCTTATGTTTTCTTTTATTATTATACTTGCTTTATATATTTGTATGACGTTCACGCGTATACACGTATGTATATCGTGCAGTTACCTTTAAATTTGTATTTTGTTATTTTATTGACTTCTGCTGTTTAAAATGTAAACTTTGGTTTTTTTTTCGATAAAGATTGGACGTGGGGGTGGTTGTTTCGCGAGGGATCGGTTTGTAGCTCTAAGCCCTCTTCGGGTGAGCTCGGTTCCTTCATGTATTCTGCCAGTAGACTTTGTGCTGTTTTATAGTGCGACGTTGATGGACACTTTTTAAATTATTAAACCATTTTAAAATTATGTAAGATATCTTACAAATATATGAAACGAAATTTCGTATAATGTAATCTGTTTTAATAATTAGAGATTTTAACGGTCATGTTTTTTTTGGGGGGGGGGATAGAGTGCAATGATTTTATGGGGGGGGGTTCTAAAATTCAACACTTGTTCTCATCATTATGTGGAATAATGAAAAATACTGCTGATTAAACTCAAATAGGTTTCAAAATCCCCACGAAGTGTGTGTGGTGTGGAAGTTTAATTACAGATAGAAAAAGGGTAATATTCAACGGTTTGTTTTTTAATACTCATTCCGGATGGATTTATGGAGAGATGATGTTTAAAAATTCTTTTTCTTTTAATGAAGCTCTATAAAAAGGGAATTTTCAGTTCAGAAACATTTCTTCTAATTTAAGACGAGAACACAGTACTTTAAATACTACAAATTCAGTAAAGGTAACAGTGTTTGTCAAACTGATTATTCTTACACAGCACTTGCTTTCTGTTTATAATTTTTTAACATGTGTGTATATTTATTTTAAAAAAATTATTTAAATAATTCAT
Organism: Trichonephila clavata; assembly: GCA_019973975.1. Lineage (NCBI taxonomy): Eukaryota > Metazoa > Arthropoda > Arachnida > Araneae > Nephilidae > Trichonephila > Trichonephila clavata. The sequence goes on from BMAO01010303.1 coordinate 47,803, forward strand.
TGAAACAATAACACTCCATGTAAGGAGATATTAATCTGCGAATTTATTATTATAATATTTAATTTATAAAAAAATTTTGTTATAATAATAACAATATTATGTACATAGCAATAATGTACATTGGTATGCAACACAATATTGTAAAAATAGTTGTTTGAGTTAATAGCACACAATAGGCTCAATAAATATCTTTATACACTGAGATTAAATATAGAAGCAATAACGCGCATGCGCTGTAATGAATTAATTTTTTTAAACAATTCAATGGAAAATTCTAGGATTAATTTTAAAAAAACATATCATTTACAATTCAGCAAGTTTCCGACAGCTAAATGAAGTTATGATAAAATGTTTTACGCTATTTCATAATACAATTTAAATACATGTAATTTGTATGTACCATGAAGACATACATATATTCTACGTGGTACTCGGGAAATGAATGGGAAATTCATAATGAGTAGTAAACGTACGAAATATTATAATGACAGAAATGCACATTTATGAGCATGGCCTAATTTTTCATACGAATAACCCAGCCTAGGGGCACGGTAAAGAAGAAACAGCAATTAAATACTACTTATAATTAATAATTTTATCATTTTCAACTGTTAAGTTCTATTTTATTTTTGTTAAAAATACTTTATGTCTAAAAAATTGTCTAGAGTCAGCCCCATGTCTGTATTATTTGAACATTATAAATTAATTTTTAAGTCGAGAGAGGAGGATCAAAATTATTCCTTTTGCCTCGGACGCTAGAATCTATAAATTCAACCCTGCTCGTGTAATCTTTAATCAGGAGCGTCTTAAGACATAGGCCAACTGGACCCAGGCTCAGAGCCTCGCCCTCGGTGGAGGCCTCGTTTCGTTCTTGACTCTGTCTTGATAAGATCATGAACAAGATAATTTTAATCTGGTCAAAAATTAAGAGGGTTAAATATTAATTAAAACAGGGAATTCAAACTGCATGTCAAGTGACAAAAATAGTAAAACTGTATTACATATTACTATGTGATGACCGTTGTCCATGTCCAGACCTAGGTCTAATACCATAAACAATCGTTCAACACGTTTAGTCGAAATGCGGCCATTGGTGCCTAGATTTTTGAGATTATGAGTCGCGCACATATATTTGTTTAAAAATAACCGTTTGAAACGTAATATATATATATTTGACAATACATGCTATATAAACAGTCTACTTTTAAAGATTTCAGATTGAGCCTACTTTTTCATGGGGTCCCAGGCTTCAAAGAGTCTTAAGACGTCCCTGCATCTAATGCTGATTTAAATCTCATTCATGAGAAAAGTATAAATATAATAAACCATTTTTTTTTAAAAATTCTACTCGTATTCTTAACTAAATTATTATCCTTAATTTTTTGTGCAATTATTAGTATTATGATTATATTGTATGCCGAGTATTAAAAATGCAAGAGGGTCTTTGAACAAAATTATTATTTTTTTAAAGCAGTCCGAGACAGAAAATTTTTGGAAACCCTACGGTTATAACCTGGCTATAAATCATTTAATAAATAGAAAACAAGTGACTGTATTCTTATTATTGGTATGTGACGTCATCATCAGTCACCAGAGTTTACTAATGTACAGTTATCATTTCAACTAAGGCATGATGCAAGTCTTATTTGAGATTTGTGCAATCACGGCTGCACCCGATTCGGTATCTTATTCTTGCCTAGTACCTACCTCCATGTGGAAATAATTCTTCTGGAAAACCGCAAAACATGATTCACAACCACGGAGATAATCTTCAGATAATTTGAGAAAAGCCTAGATACAGACGGGAAATGCTTCTTACATATACTAACGACAAAAACAGGATGTCAACCGGAAAAAGGAGTTCTTACCGACTTTTTCGGAAAATTTCAGAATTTCTTGAATGATGGGAATCATTTTTGTTGACGTTGTTGTTCGTGGAAAAGGAATTAACTTTCTTTATGACTCATCCCCCCCCCCGAGTTACAATATTATTATCAGAACAATCTATAATGGGAGTAATTTTCATTGGAATTTAGAGTTTAAATAATATTTTTGTTAAGAAAAACATACACACACGCCCCATATATGTATATATATATATATAATGCACAAAGTAAAGTTTACAGTCTGTGGGTTCAGAAATTCAGCACCACTTCAGCTTAAGGCTGTTTTCGCCATATGCAAAAGTGCTTGAACTAAACGCGGAGCACATTTTCAAACAGAAAAAATGCCTCAATTTTTATAAAAATTTTATGACATTGTAGCTCATGCATTTGGTTATAGTATAATGTTTTTAAAATTTCAAAATATTTCATAAATAATTAGTTTTTCCACCAGACATGTAAAGGGATAGCCCATTTAACATTATGGCGTGGGAGAAAAAAATGCGGAACACATTTCATAAAAGAAAAAATGTGTCATCCCGTATCAAAGTGAATAGTATGACAAAATAAGTGATTCTCTCTCTCTCTCTCTATATATACAGGATAGTGATGCCAGAATATAATGTTAATGTCTAAATGTTTTTATATATGAAAAAATATTACGAATTTGGGTTCTGTTCCTTAACATTAGTCAAAAACCGCCTTAAAAATTACCAGCTGAAAATTGTGCACAATGCCAAGAGAATCATATTATCTTTCTAAAAAGGGAATACAGGTGTCGTCCTCATAACTTGACCGTGGTTCAATATTACGAGGTTCGCCGCCGATAGCCCTCGTGTTAATTTGCAGTGCGACGTTAATAACACTCATTCACTAAAAAAAAGAGTAAATAAGATTTTTAAAGTAATAATTTGTGGAAAACATCACTGCTTTACAAATTTATCAAATTAGAGAATTTGGTAAATTTATTTTGGTGAAAATTTATAATTTTTGATATTATAAGAACCATTTATGCAAATCAGAGGTGGACACATAGCGTCCTGGATAGAGGTTTTTCTGCAGACAGCCAAGAAAATCAAAATAGTAGAAAAGTGAGAAAGGGTACATTTGTTTCATTGAACTTATGCTTAATTAAATGTGCTTGCATTTAGTTATAGATGATGTTAAATTAGCAAAATAAATAAAACTCCCTCTTTTTTTATTTAACTCGTATCTCTTGATTTCCATGGAAAAATTTGTACCATATCTGAGGTTCAAAATTAACTAATGAATGAAATTATTTTAAAAAGGTGCGCTTATAAAATGCGGTCCTCGAGCGCAAATAATTGCCGGTCCCTAATGTAAATAATAAATCCATTTTTTTTAAAAAATCTTTTTTTTTATTGATAAATTTTTATACATTTTAGAGATAGTTTAATCGACCTTTTGGAATCAAATTATGATTTATAAATATTTTAATATGTTGTTACATTCAATAATCTATAAATATTACCGGAGTATTTTAGAGGAGGAATGATAAAATTATTCGGTGAATTATATACGATTTTTAATAGAAAGCAACTTTTTTGTAAAGATAATAATAACGAAAAAAGATAAGAATAAATAATTTTTTAGAGATGAAAATACACAGGAGAATAATAAGATTCAACACAAACAGAATTCAATCAGTTAATTTAATACAGCCAGTGGCGCACACAAGGGGGTGTCCTGGGAATCCGGACATCCCCCCCAAAGCCTTGAGTTTTTTCGATTGATGATAATTCTATATATATATAACGTAAAATTTAACAAAGTATTTGTAATTAACAATTTATTTTATTAATTAAAGCTAATTATTAATTCAATAATTTATTTTTTACTGTTTTTTGTTTACAAAATCAGAAGAATCAGTTGGTGTTGTCTTGAGGTATGATACGAGTTGGGGGACTTTCAACCATGGACTCCCCCCCCCCTTGAAAAATTTTTGTGTGCGTTACTGAATACAGCATAGTAAAAAATTATTCTCAACTGATAAATACGGTACAGAGATTATACTTTTTATTTTTAATTTAAGAATAATTTTTTTAAACTTTATTTCTCAGTAAAAGGTATAATAAAAGCACTACATCTGAAATTAATTTTAACAATCAACGATCACAATCTTTATTTTTTCATCTGTCCCTCATACAACTTCAATTTATCTATTATTATCTCCACCAAAAGTAACATCGAATCCTGGTTGTTCCCTTCCACACGGAACAAACCACCAATTCATCTTTTTTTTTTCTTTCTTTCCAAAAATAAAAACAACAAAGGGAAATAAAACCTATAATAAACATTACCACCAGTGTAATATCATTTTTTTACACCAGACAATTAATTGGATTATAAGAACTACATTCATTCCTGCTCCAACAACACTAGACCCATTCACCAAACCATAAAAACCAACAAATGCTACACTTTATAACTCTGAGTATCTTTTTCCTTGCCAGCACTTTTCCACTTCCGTCAAATGCAAGGAGGGAGAAAAAAAGGCTTGCCGTCTTCTAGAGGTACCGGGCAAGGGATGAAGATGTAGAGGCACCAAGTTCAAGGGCAAGGGTATGTACAGGTGGCCCCCCAAGAAGGGCTCCACCAGATGGGGCCCAAGAGTTGGGGCAGTTGCTAAAGGGAAAAAAGAAGTGGTCCATGTGATGGTGCTTCTTGGAAGAGGTGAAATCTATCTCTTTGCTTGGGAGTTGGTTGTTAATGAATTTTGGTCTGGATTTTCTTTTGGGAATGGTGCTTGGTGAAGGAATTGAGATGTTATATACTCGGCAAGAAGGGTTGAAGAGGTTTTTTGACTATTTAATCAAACAGAGTTTGGAATTTATTCAGAAATAAGTGTTAAGTGTAAAAGATATGCAATTTTATTGGTTTTTACATGATCGTCAGGTGCTTTTTTACAAACAATGAAAATGAGGTTTTATGCATGGAAAGTTAAGTAACTAACTACTTATAAATGAGTACTGCAAAAGTGTACAAATGAATAAGTCTTTTGATATTTAGTGTCACTTGAATTAGAATATAAGTATCAAATTGTTTTCAGAACATTATTACAATAAAAAATATTTAAATGAAATATTGGCCAAAAAAAATGAAAAAAATAACATTTTCCTCTTATTGAAAATACTTTTGCAATAATAATGTTTTGCCTTCTCTAACAGTGACTGAACTAGGATGTTTCAAATATATTTTTTTAGAAGTGGATTAATTATATTTTAATATATAAGAGGGAAAAATTTTTAATAAAAAAATACCGATTACTATTTAAATTGATAGCAACTCAATATAATGTGAATTTTTCTAAACTCCAAGAACTCTGAAGAGAAGTCTTAGCTTTATATAGAAAAAATATAATTATTATTGAAGCATTTTTCATAAAAGAATAATGTTTTGAAAATATGTTGTTTTTTCTACATTTTTTTTGCAAAAAATTGATTCAAATAATTTTGTATAGTAATAATATTCTTAAAATAATTTTATGTGAATGTTCTAATTCAAGTGACACTAAATGTCAAAAAATTATCCTTTTATACGCCTTTGCAAAGAGGTGTCAGTTACCTTAATGCATCGGTTCTTAAATTGTTGTCCGTGAACCCCTAGGGGTCCGCAACGCCCTTCTAGGAGGTCCACGGAGTTTCGCATGTGACGTTATTTCCCTCTTTTACAGACTGTGAAAGGCCTCGTGGAAAAATTGAAAGATGTGCCATACTAGACTAAATCACTAAATTATCCCCAATTAAAAATCTCTACTAGAACCTGAATTTTGATCAAGAATATGAAGTCGGGGAGGGATGTTCAAAATATAGGGGGTCCGCGATGTCACTCTGATACATAAAGTGGGGGCCGCGGCAATCGAAAGTCAATCGAACCACGGCCTTAATGTGTGAGTCAAAACTTAACCTTTTTTTTTTTTTTTTGCTTTGCTTTCACACATGGCTCATATTTATTAAAAGTTCCACATAAAGCTCTAGGATTTCACAAAATTCGATTTTATACCCATGTTATTTACGGCTTCGTGTATCAGTTTTTAATTTTAGCCTTTAAGTTTATTAGACTTTCATCACATAAAAAATTTAAAATCTGTTAGTCTACGGGGGAAGGGATTGGACCCCAAACTCCTCCTTTGCGTACGCCACTGAGCAGTGGCGTAATGGAGATGATTAAGGCCTTCCTGCACAATCAGGTTTTGGGCCAAAAGCCGGATCTTACAAAGGGCTACTTGGCTTCAATTAGGATCTAGGCCCCCTAGACGCCTCCCCCCCTCCGCAATGCGGGGATGTACGCTACGCCACTGCCACTGAGAGTTCTTTGCAAACATGACAATTTTGGGGAGATTTGATTTGCGAATTACAACCCTTGAGTCATTTCCACCGCCATTGATATTTTATTCCCTTGCGATTCTTAAGACAATTCAATTAAATTGAATTGCTGTACTTTGAATATCCATTCAATGGCATTTTGAACAATTAAATTTCGGGTGATATGTCAACTGGTTACATCTGATGACCCTCGTCCATGTGCAGGCATAGGCCTACCACCATATACCATCATTACTCATTCAAACAAAAGGCGGCAGTCGATCGCGAAGGTTCGTGCGATTGTAAGTCATGCACATTTATTTATTTCGGGTTATTGTTTGTACGAGTATTTGACAGCGTATGCTATGTACTGTCTACGTTTAAGAGTCGTTGGTGAGACCTGCATATTTGTAAGGGCCCAGGGCAGTGGTGCACACAAGGAGGGTGTCCTGGAGGTCCGCACCCCCCCCCCCCAAAATCTTGAGTTTTTTTCGATTGATGATAATCTTATATATATATATAACGTAAAATTTAATTACGTACTTGTAACTAACAATTTATTTTATTAATTAATGCTAATTATTTATCCAATAATTTATTTTTTATTGTTTTTTGTTAACAAAATCAGAAGAATCAATTGGTGTTGTCTTGAGGTATGATACGAGTTGGGGGACTTTCGACCATGGACTCCCCCTTGAAAAAATTTTGTGTGCGCTACTGGCCCAGGGCCTACATTTTTGTAGGGGCTCAAGGCCTCAAGAAGTCTTAAGACGTCCCTGGGTCCCAGCGTCGCACTCACAGGAATTTTTCAAGATGGTAGGGGGCGAGGGGCGAAAGTCCACCGCTCTCATATCATACCCCAATACGTCTCCAAACATATTCTTTTGATTTTATCGATTCGTGAACAAAAAAACGCTAAAAAAACCAAATTATTGAATAAATAATTAGCAATAATTAATAAAATAAATTGTACTATTTATCTAACGTACATAGGATTATAACCAATCGGAAAAAAATCAAAGGCGATAGGGAGGGGGGAGATTTCGGAATTGTGTGCGCCACTTATATAAAAATATTTTAAATGAAATTCACGGTGCCCGCAAAAGATTGGTTGGATTTTATTAAGAATTTATACATATGATTATTTATTTAATATCGCAATTATTACTATCAGTTAAGCAAAGCTTTAAATATTCACGATAAATTCGTGTTTCTGAGAAAGGCATGCACTTCAATGTTTAAACTTTAACCAGTTCTTCAAAAAGATCATCACATGCTACATCTCCCAACAACCCGTAATGGGTCTTCGAAGACAAGACGGTACGACGCACAAAAGAAGGTCACTTAATTTAAATTGGTCTAACAACCCAAATGGGAGTGCATTTGTTAAACACAATTATAACCCCTCTTTTCAAAGCTAACTGTTCCAAAATCCAATCCCCCCTTACCTCCCACTGTTGTATGCATCTGCCAAATGTACGATAAACACACATAGTTTAAATGGGAGAGTGCTACCCAGAATTGAATTGAATTGCCTTCCCCCCACCCCCGCCTCATTTCCTTTGCATACCTTTATTTCACAGTAAACAATTCCTTATTCCAATCTAGGAGGAAATTTCAGGAGAACCGTTCCCGTTTTCCTTTTCGGGAATGAATATTTGTTCGTTCTTGACACGAAATTTTAATGCCAAGTCCTCTCTTTCAATATATTTCAAGGGAGGGGGGGATTCGAAATTTGTATTTGTGAACGGGGGGAGGAGGGGGGAGAGAGAAATGAAAAGGAGAATTATTACGTTAAGATCCGGGTCCTTTTGTTCGTAAGCCTTCCCAGTGTTGATACAGAATGTTACATTTTCTCGAATTTCGAATCAGTTTTGAAACGATAGGGGGTGTTTGTCAAAGTATGGTTTCCTTTCATTGTGAGATCGTTGAAAGCAAATATTTAGAATGATTATTTAAATGATTTATTTTAAAAGAGAACGTAATGCGTGTTGTGTTAAAGTAAATAGAAATGTGGAATCTGTCTTTAAAAATTCGAAATTAAAACATTGATACTTGCGCGTCTATGTGTTTATTCGAATTTTCAAGTTTAAGTAGCAGACGATAGTTTAAAAATTTATTTTAAATAAATTTCGCGAGTAGTGATGTTTAAATAAATTAGAAAAATTCGCTAATGGAATGGCTTTAATTTATAATGAATTGTTAACATTCTGATTTCTCGTCTTTTATTTTAATGAATACAATTGTGATAATGAAAATAATGAATCTAGATTTGCATAAGGGTCTTTTTTTAACTTTTACATTGTGATAGGAAAGATACGAATTTTAAATTATAAATTACATTGAAAAATTACTAACACTGCTTCGCTTATTGACTCTGATTCTAAAACAAATCTTGCACAAGTGGAATTTCAACAACAATCTTTTTCAATTTTAAAGAATAACTACTTTCGGATTTAATAATGTTAAGAAAGTAATTTGAAATTCAAAATTAAAAGTGGTACGTTTTGCAAATACTTCACTACGGCTATAACTTTATCTATTTGGGTATAATAAAATTATGGCTTCATAATAATTACAGTTTTAGTTGGTCCATTTTTAAAATTCCATAATTATTTTGTAAATGAAAATGTGAATATGTAAAATAGTTATGATATAAATTATTTTAATTCAGCTTTAAGAATGCGTGTTAATTCTTTAATAAAATTTAATATCTATGCTTTTAGGATTTTTGATTATATTCAACGAAAGGCAAACTCACGCATTTTAAAGATTCAAATCAATTAAAAAGTTATAGGAATTTTTGTTATTAAATAATAATACCATTAAACAAAATGGCAAAATTAATTTAAATTTTTTTTAAAGTCCCATTTAATTCTAAGGCCACAGTAGTATTAAATCTTTATTACAATGTTCCTTACATACTGACTAAATAAAGACATCGGTTTTAGAAATATTTTATGGAAGGAAGAAAAGTTAACAGTTAGTATACAGTTAAATTATTTTATTTTTATTAATTCAAAATTAATGAATGTGAAGTCACAAGTAAGCAAAGGGTATGAATATGTACTTTTGAAAAGCAGAAGTTTAAAACTGAAAATTATCTTAATCAAATCAATAACGTCATTTTAAATACCGACTCTTCTACTATTATTTAATTTTGTGACTGTTACTTTAAGGATAAAAAAATATAATTATTTATTCACTGGCGTAACTAGTCAAGAGTGGGCCCTGTATCAGAATTATTTGGGGGCCCTTTTTAGAAAAATGCATAAAAATGATCGCATTAATAAAATTAAAATTTATTTGAAAGTATCAAAATGCTACACGTGTTGGAGCCCCTATATTTGGGGGGGGGGGCAGTATCACTGATACGGCGGTAGCTAAGTCCTTGACTTTCATTATTGTTATAATGTAAATTCAATTTAAATTTTATTTAACTTCTAATGTCGCAGCTTATTTTCTTTGAAAAACTTTCCCTGGATATATGAATAAAATTAATGTAATTTTCAACTAATTTCTTTTGAACTTAAAAGAAAAATTCTAGTATATTCCCACAAGAAATATACAATATTTATTAATATTCAGCCACGGTCACATTCGGTGACATTAATCCTTAATTTGAAAACCCCTGGACTTGACGTTTAATTTTCCAAAAATATATTTTTACACACTGTGTATATATTTTTATTCCTTTCCCGAATTTTATAAAGAAAAATTCACCCACATAAGGGCGAAATAATTCAAAACTGTCAGCAATTTAGGCTTCACATTCTCAACACATCCTGCTTACATTTCACTTCGTTTCTCCAAGCGATAATAAGTCATTGTAATCTAGAAAGGAAACAGTTCCCTTTGCATCTTTAAATAAGGTAAAACCCATACGACAAAAACCTTTCATGGGAAAGGAAGATGACACACAGAAAATAATTTCTTTTTTTTTTTTTTTGTTCTTTTTTTTTAAAAAAAAACCCAACCCTTCCAGTATTTATAAAAATCGTGTTTCTTTATTCCAACTTCTACAAATTCTCCACCCTCCATTGGTGCCCATGGGGTCGCTTCACTGACCAGGGCCAATGGGGTCACACCTTCAGCCCATTGACAAGACATACACCAACCAATGGATGGCCAGCTAGGCCTATTTCGTATTCAATGAGTTCTGGCTTTTACTTGTGTTTAGCAGGGGAAGGCACTGAAGAATGACGTTTTTTTTGTTTTTGTTTTTTTTAATAATTACTCGGGGGTTGACCATTTTGCAGAATGGGTGACACGATTTATGGTATGACTAGTAGCATTTCCTGTTCTCGAGGAGTTTTATTTATTTGACGAAGCTACTAGTCATTAATAATATTGTTTATATGGAATTATTTTTCGGTTTTAAATTATAGTACTCGAAATGATGATTAGACTGTTGTTGTATAAAGAAAAAACAATTTCAGAGTTTTTTAAAAAAAAATAGAATCAATTTAAAATTTGTGCTCTCATTCAAGAATATTATCTAAAGAAATAATGAAATAAAAATAATAATGGAAACATTGTTGTATAAATAAACATTTCTAATTATAGAATTTTAAAAAAAATCGACTCAGTTTCGTACTAGTGGAATCTGGCTACGTTACAAAATTATTTAATGAAATTAATGCTCAAAGTGTCTGCAAATAAAATAATAACAATGAAAGGAGCGATTAAGCAACAATCATAAAAAATTACAAATAATCGTAATTTATGTAATAATTATTTTGATATTATTATTTATGAAAAGATCGTGTGTGTGTGTGAAATAAAAATTGAAATAATAAGGAAACTTTTTCGTGTAACAAACTGCAATATGCATTTAAAAATAAGTTCTTTTTTTTTTCAAAGACGTTTTGGATAAATGTAAAGAAACATTCTCAGCAAAGATTAAAAAACTCTCAATAATTTCAGAATGTTTACATCTACTAAATAACAAACATCTTTTACAAATTATAAATAAATTTAACAAAAATCTGAACAAAAAATAAGGCACTATTTTTGCAAGAAGTTTTTAAAATATATTGAAACATTTCAGCAATTTCAAATAAATTTAATTTTTTGCAACTCGTAAGTAAGTATTTAATTTAGTGAAGAAATAAGAGTATTTTTTTTAAAAACTATTCTAATGAAAAGAAAATATTACAAAATTAATTTGAAGAAAAAAACATCAAAATTTTCTGCAGCTTATTCTTACATCTTAGAATCTAATCTCATCTCTCATTTTAGAATCTTATTGTTGCACGATTATTTTATCTCAAATAACAAAACAAAACAAAATTTAAAAGATTAATGACCAAAACGTCGATGATATCATTGAAAAAAACATTAACTTCCATCATTTTTGTTTCTTTTTTACTGGAATTTATTAATCAAAATATCAATTGATAAATTTGTCGAGAAAATTATTCGAAAATGTGTTGACAAGAGTTCATCTTGCAATATTCCCTACAATTTCGAATAAAATTTCACGTCTTTGTATTACCAATTAAAATATCACCTAATAAAGCAATTTTTTTCTTTAAAAAAAAGATTAATAAGAAAATAAAATTTATGATTGAAAGAAATCGTTTGGATATAAAACAACACTGTTAAAAATTCTGTTAAAAAAAAAGAATGATTTGAACTCTAAATGAACTTTGGTTTAGTTGCGGTTCGTTTGGCAGCATAGTTTTCCAAAGCGATACGGTTCCTTGCTTTGAAAAAGTAAAAGAAAAAAAAAAATTCAGAAGAAAAAAAAGTATTTAAAAAAAAGAAAGGGAAAGTAAAAAAAAAAAAAAATACTATTTGAGGATTTAAAATAAGTACTTTGCGTAACAACTACTTTAATCGTGGATTTAGATAAACAGATAGTTATGTATTTGCAACAAAATACAATTTTTTTGCTTTGTGAGGTTATTAAACTTGAGTATGAGAGTATAAACAAAAATGAGAATTGTGATTTGAATTTGACAGAATTATTTGATCGAGTTGAAGGAAAAAGGAAGATTTTATCTCTGTGACTTTATTTTTTTAAAGAATTTAATTTCAACATGTTAAAAATGGGACCAAACAATAATTCTCAGCAGACACGTGCAATACACAATGTTTTTATGTGTTTAATGCACGAATAAAAAGTAGGTTGAATTCGACAAATATAACAAAAAGTTCTTATAACATATTATTTTTAAAAACAAATATATTAAAATCAAGTCTAATATGTTTATATTACTGTGTTCATTTTAAATTTCAAGTTTTTCTTTCCTCTTCAAAACAAATTAATGTTTTGTATTTTTATGTTCTGCATATATATATTTTTAAAAAGATGAAATTATTTATAGAGGAAATTATATATATATTTATAGAATTTATTCCTTTACATGTTTAAATAATGAATAATTTTATCAGTATTGTACTACAATAATTCTATATGTTAAAAGCAACCGATAAACGAGGCAGTATTTTTAACTTGATGTAAATAAAATTTTTCTTCACACAAGAAAATTGTTTATGTTATGTTTTTCTAACATTGATTTCAATGAAAAATAATTGCAAAAATCTTCTGAAAGAATGTATACTATAAATATAGAAAATCTAATAATTTTAGTTTGAACTTAAGTATTATAGTGTAGACGAATAAAAAAAAAAGAAATACTTAGTGTTACTCTGAAAAATTTAGTATTTAACTCAATTTACTTACTTTATAACTATTTTGTAAAAATAATTTTACTCTTATTGCAAAGCTACAATTTGGCCTGTAATATATATATTATAGCTAATAATCCGTATTTGGATTCTGAATCTGGCAATAACTTTTTATTGTTCACTGATTCATTGTGATTTAAGTATGAATGCATCTTTTGGTATGTTACCTATTCTTATAATGGACTTAGAATAGCAATATAATTTTTCAACGGTGTTTCACTAAGGGGGTTTAAATTCCTCCCATAGACCAACAACTTTTTAATTTTTAACACAAAAACTACGTCTTGGTGTGATTTTGTATTTTTTTTTTTTTAATATAACCCCACCTTTAAATGTAATCTACGAACGTTACTGCCCTTTGTATTATAAAATAGGAGGAGGGGGCTACCCACAAAACTGATTAAACTCCACTTTTATACAAAATTAAAAGCTGTCTTCAACCAGCATTGTCTACAATATTGCACCTTCCACATTTTTATGTTTCCAGTATGTTCGATTGTTTTATCTTTAATGTTCAACTCAATTCTTTTTCTGAAAAAGAGAGTATTAAGGGTCCCGTAGACAGAAATTCCAACTCTAAAACGATGAAAGCGCCCTCTTCTGGGAGGGGTGAATGGGCGTTTCTATAGGAAGGGCCAAGTACTCATGAGTACTGGTCTTAATGATCGGAGGTAAATAGTTCCTTCATAAAAGATAAATTATATGCCTTTTTTCTTAATTTTCAATATTTTCTTGACTTTGAAATAAACATTTTTTTTCAAGCTATTATTTTTCCAAATTTGCATTTACTTGATCCCATATTCTGATGATTATGTTCTGCGAGCTGTCATGATGAAATAAAATGACGTCACAGAATCATACAAGCCTCTTCTACAACAGTTGAGAGAGGGATTCTAAGTGCAATGGGAGCTCGAGACAGGAAACTCCCCCCCCCTCTCTTTCGCCTTCTATTTTGTTCTTGGAGGGTCCAGTTTACAACCAACTGACCCTCTTTTACTGCCCACCCCATGGCAGTTTTCAATTACATGAAAACCGTGCCTGACATTTATTATACAAAGAACACTGCTTTTTTAAGCTGTTTCGTTTCTGTTTTGAGAAACATCAGCTTTTCATTTGAATTTTATAAAAATATAAGTTTTAGTTAAGGCAGAAACCTTTATATATATATATATTTCTGTACATTCAAAACAATTTTCTGTGCTATTCTTCAATATTAAATTGCATCAAAATCCTTTTTAAACAGTTTAACGACAAGAGAAATTTATAAATTAATTGAATGAATAGTGTAATGCGATTTAAATTATTCTCTTTCCTGAAATATTTCAGGTCAGTTCTTTATTTCCGATTCAGTTCAATAATTTTATTTAAAAACGGTTTAAGACATGTAACAAAAAAAAAATCTTATATAAATTTAATAAAGTACAGTGGCGTAACTACCAATGGGCTAGGTGGTGCCGGGTTGCCTTGAGCTCAGGGGACCCTCGCGCCTTGACCACCAGGCAAGTCGAACTAGCGATAATTTCTCCCTTAATTGAGATATAAATATAAAAGATTGTTACATAGCTATAATCATGGCAACTCCGTTGAAAGTAATTTCAAACTTGTAAGGAATTCCCTAAATTCTTTTCCTTTGTTTATATTGTTTGCGAATTTTACGTATTAAAAAAAGTTTATATTATTTTTCATTTTTCTAATTTTTACTTGAAAATAAACATCAAGTTCCATGAAATGTCTTACCATACATCTAAAAAATCTACACAGGGAGCTATTTCTTCTTGGTCATTTTATTTTTTATAACAATATGATTCATAATAAGCTATTTTCCTGTTTCAATGTTTCGCAATCTGGTATCTGCAACAGACTGATGTAACTTTGACCCCTCCTCTGTTTTTTCGTGTGTTTTATTTTAAATAATTATGATAATTTTGTATTATATTTTCTTGTTTGTGCATATTCTTTTTATCATTTCCTATCTATCACATGTCAAATCGAACCTGGGTAATCACTAAATTCACAAGGAAACTCATATGCATACATGTAAGTAGTTTGTAGCTTTGCTTTCCTATGTTCTGCAGAGCTTGACACAGGGTTGATGTGAATCAGCTTTGTATATGTATATATATAAAATACTCTAATATATTTTTAATTAATAAAACTCCACAATATTCTCTCTTTTTTTGCACCAAGACCTTTGGATACCTAGCTACGCCACTGATAAAGTATATTGAGTATTGGTTTTGGGACCCACACAGTTTTTTGGAAGAACAGTTTTAGTGTTGGAATTTCTAATATAAATTCAGTTACAAAAAAAGGAACGAGTCTTACAGTAGTCGCATATGATGTGTAACATCTGACATGTTATCCTGGTAAATACGCAATAGTAACATAAATCCTGAAAAAAATTAATCGGGTATGATTGGAAATAATTTTCTATCGAATAATTTTATCTTTAATGAAATTTTATTTAATTAACACAAAGAGTCATGTAATTTTCTATCAAAAATAAATATTCTTGTTCAATTTGGGGAAGACACACACCATAGACTTATGATGACTAAAATATGATACATATACTTGAGATTTTAAAGTATTTAATAACCTTTGAAAACAATGTCAATAACAGTACCACTGTTAGCTGTCGATATATTTCGGTTTGTTGTCATTTCGAGCTTGAGCTCATCATTTCAAAAAGCTATGAGCGGACAATCGTAAAGTTACCTGACTGACAAACAGATTTGGTAAAGCAGTAATTGGTTTCGGCCGTTTGTTTCTAAGAGATTTGTGTTCGTTGCAACAAAAAAAAAAAAAAAAAAAAAAAAAAAATCCCTGCTGCGTGAAGTTGAATTTTGTGCAATTCTTTTCGACTGTTCTCCTTCAGTTTTTTATTTTTTTTCTCACGTTTCTTTTGTCGAAATCTCGCATACATTCTGTTTTGGATTTACCCGTCTCGGCAAATTACAAAATCGTTTTGAAGTTATTGTATTCCAGATTTTAATTTCAATTAACTTTTTTCACCAATCATACTAAATATTTTTTTATTTATCACACTAATGTTATATTTTTAATATCACAAACAAAAACAGCAATATATTTTATAAAAAAACAATAAAAAGAATTTAAATCAGCATTTAAAACCGTGGAGGATTATATACCATAATGACTAAAGACGCGAGATTCCCAAGTTCAATAAAGGTCATGAAGAATACAAAGAAACTGTAAACTCAAGTGTCATTCTCGCTATCCGATCTTGGCTTGGAACAGGATGGCCAACTCAAATGACCTTGCGGGCCACTTCGGAAAAACATTATAATCCTGCGGGCTGTAAACAAAAATTATGTACCTTTATATTATATTTAGACCCATCACAAACATTTATTGGAATGCAAATTTAAAACGGAATGAATTATTATTGATTTCATTATTTTTTATCTATACAAGCATTGATAATTTATAATAATAATGCAAGGATCAAATATGTCTAACTCTAGCAATAGGCAGCGCGATGGAGTTACAGGAGTACAAACTTTGACTTGTACTTTGAAATAAACATTTTTTTCAAGCTATTATTTTTTCAAATTTGCATTTACTTTTATCCCATTTTCTGATGATTATGTTCTGAAAGCTGTCATGATGAAAGAAAATGACGTCACAGAATTTTACAAGCCTCTTCTACAACAGTTGAGAGAGGCAATCTAAGTGTAATCGGAACTCGAGACAGGAAACCCTCTCCCTCTCTTTCGCCTTCTATTTTTGTTCTAGGAGGGTCCAGTTTACAAGCAGCTGTGACTATTCATATGACAACTGACCCCTCTTTTACTGCGCATCCCATGTACATGAAAATTGCTGCCCGACATTCTAGTTATACAAGGAAACTGCTTTTTTTTTACGGCTGTTTCTTTTCTGTCTGAGGAACATTAGTTTTTCATTTGTTAGATCTACAACGATAATTAAATATCTTCAATGAGTACGAAATAAGGAATATTCCGAATTTTGTAAAGTAATTAATTTTATAAAAATATAAGTTTTAGTTAAGGCAGAAACTTTATATGTATATTTCTGTACATTCAAAACAATTTTGTGTGATATTCCTCAATATTAAATTTGCATCAAAATCCTTTTTTAAACAGTTTAATAAAGAGAAATTTATAAAAATATGGAATGAATAGTGTAATGTGATTTAAATTTTTCTCATTCCTGAAATATTTCAGAGAAGAGAGCAGTTCTTTGTTTCCGATTCAGTTCAATAATTTTATTTAAAAACGTTTTAAGACATGTAACAAAAAATCTTATATAATTTAATAAAGTACAGTGGGCGTAAACTACCAATGGGCTAGGTGGTGCCGTGCACCGGGTCCCTTGAGCTCAGGAGGCCCTCGCGCCTTGAACACAGGCAAGTCGAACTAGCGATAATTTCTCTCATAATTGAGATATAAATATAAAAGATTGTTACATAGCTGTAATTATGGCACAGCTATTTCTTCTTGGTAATTTTATTTTTTATAACATTATGATTCATAATAAGCTATTTTCTGTTTCAATATTTCGCAATCTGGTATCTGCACAGACTGATGTAACTTTGACCCCCTCCTCTGTTTTTTCGTGTGTTTTATTTTAAATAATTATAATAATTTTGTATTATATTTTCTTGTTTATGCATATTTTTTTTTTATCATTTCCTGTCTATCAGTGTCAAATCAAAGCTGGGTTATCACTAAATTCACAAGGAATTCATAGCATATATGTAAGTAGTATGTAGCTTTGCTTTCCTATATTCTGCAGAGCTTGACACAGGGCTGACTTGAAGTAATTTGTATATCTAAAATACTAATATATTTTTTACTTAATGAAACTCAACCAATATTCTCTTTATTTTTTCCCCACCAAGGCTTTTGGATACCTAGCTACGCCACTGATAAAGTGGTTTTGGGCCCACAATTTTTATGGAAGAATAGTTTTATAGTGTTGGAATTTCTAATATAAATTCAATTACCAAAAATCAAATGATATTGTGGTAAAGGAAGCTATATTTGCCATAGTTAACTAGTCATAGTTTGCTATATAGCCAATATCACAAACAGAAACCAGCATATATTTCATAAATAACAATAAAAATATGTAAATCAGCATTTAACCATGTATGACACCTGAGACGCACCTCATTTTCTAACTACCACAACACCAACGGAAGGACGTTTGAGCTCTCCCAGATTTAACGTGCATCGCTCCCCTACATGGTGGGTCTTCAGTGGTGCTGGGCTTGAATTTTAAAATTGTGGAACCATTTGCCTGTGCATTAATATTATATTTAAAGCACAGTTTCCAGAGTGAGGGGCGAGGACCTGTTCCACGTGTCATCCCAGTACGTAACAAAAGTGTTTACGTAAAAATTATTTTTAAGATTGATTACGTATACCTTATATTACAATATTAAAAATTCATTATGGCAGTTTTTAATA
The DNA here is from genome assembly GCA_019973975.1 of Trichonephila clavata. Lineage (NCBI taxonomy): Eukaryota > Metazoa > Arthropoda > Arachnida > Araneae > Nephilidae > Trichonephila > Trichonephila clavata. The sequence continues at coordinate 66,163 of BMAO01010303.1, forward strand.
TTGGCTAAATTTTTAAAATTTTAAGGGTACCAACACAGTATTGCTTTAAAAGATCAATTTTTTATCTGTAGTTTTTTTTTTTAATCTTGCATTTATTGAAGATATGAACTTTATATGTGTGTGTGTGAAAATATAACTAATACAAAACAATAAAAACCTGATAAAACAAAAAAATTCTTTTTTATGATTTCATTATATATATTCATGATGCAACGTATTTACATATTATTTACTTACTAATTAGCAGTAATAGTTTCATTGCGTCAATTTATTTTAATCCAGCAAAAAGGATGTATTTACAAGGTTTTTCCGTTTTTTTTTTATTTCCTGTGCCTCCAAAATCGAAGCCGGGTTGCGTATCGGCATCGATCTGGGATACCTTGGATCTGTAAGTTCTGGCATAAGCAACTAAAATTAAAAGGTTCCAACTTTTTTAACATTTTATCACGCCAAAAATCATTGTCCTGAATATTTTTTCCATTTTACATCTTTTTTTGTCCACATTACAAAAAAGCAGTATTCTTTTTTTCTGTTACTTGCAATTGTCCCTGTACTTGGTAATA